>CAXIVR010001675.1:0-11792 GCA_964035755.1 Teleogryllus oceanicus
TGGGGGCCTTTTCTGTGAGGTTCGTTTCGGGGAATTTAAAAAAATTAAAAAATACGCCATTTTCAGTCAAAATGCCCCCACATTGTCGCCGATTTTTTCGATTCCCTATCGTCATGTACCAGTGTTTAAAAGGGAAGTTGAGGATTCTTCAATTTACGCGGATTTAGGTCATAGCCAAAATTTAGAAGATGAGGGTCAAAGATGACCCATTTTGGGGGGGAGTGAAAAATTATTAAAAAAGGGAAAACCCCCAAAAAACGTAGTTTTTGTCCGAATTGGGCGAAAGACCACATTTTTGGATAGCCCCGACCCAGGAACCGCTTTGCTTAGAATGCCAATATTCGCATTCGTTTAGGGGATATGGGGTTTATAAACAAAGTTGATAATAATTTTTTGAACTTTTCAAATTTACCGAACGGGTTCTTCTCAAAACCGCACCCTGACCGAAATTTAACGGTGGTTTCAATGGGCAGGTCATTTTTTCCCCTGAGGCTTGTTTTTCAATTTAAAACATTAATAAAATACGCCATTTTAGCAAAAAGCACCCACATTGTCGCCGATTTTTTAACGATTCTATCGTCATACCACAGCACAGGAATGTATAGAGAAAGTATTCTCTTCAATTTATGTGCGGATTGCGTCGCATAGCTAATAGTTTAGAAGATGGAGGTCAAAGATGACTTCCATTTTGGGAGTATTGGAAAACGGCTAAAATGAGGAAAACCTCTAAAAACTGTAGTTTTCGTCCGAATTGGACGAATGACCATATTTTCGGATAGCCCTGACCCAGGAACTCCGTTGATACTTCAGAATGTAAATTCAATGTTTAGGAGTTGCGGTTGTTTTACCAAATCAAAGCATAATAATTTCCTGTTGAACTTTTTCAAATTTCGACTGACACGATTCTTCTCAAAGCCAGCACTTTAATTGAAACAATGGCGGTTTCAATGATGGTGGTCATTTTGCTGAGGCTTCGTTTTCTGCAATTTATAAACATTAATGAACATTGCTATTTTCAGTCAAAATGCACCCATTGTCGCTGATTTTTACGATTCCTATCGTCAGTGTACTAGTCGTTAACAGGAATGCGATATAGAGAAAAGTATTCTTCAATCATGCGATTTCAAAGCGTCGCAGTTTGGCAGTTTAGAAGATAGCCGTCAAAGATGACCATTTGGGAGACAGCACCATTAAAGCAGTGAAAAACTCTCTAAAACTGCTTTCGTCCGAATTGGACGAATGACCACATTTTCGGATAGCTCCTTGACCCAGGAACCCGCTATTGCTTTGTGGTTCAACATTCATCTCCGTTTAGGAGATAAGTATCGTTTCATCAACCGTAAAAGCGATAACACCTCCCCATAAGCTGAATTTCAAATTTCATCGGACATGATATTCTTCTAAAGCCAGCACTTAATTGAAATTAACGGTAGTGTTTCAATGGTGCAGGCTATTTTCTGCTGAGGCTTCGCTTTACAGCAATTTGCGTGTAAATGATTACAACACGCGACTGTCAAAATGCCACCCACATTGTCGCTACGATTTTACGATTCCCCTATCGCCGTACCAGCCGCATACACAGGAATGCATAGAGAAAAGGTCTTCAGACGATGTGCGGATTTCAGCGTCGTATAGCTAGTTTAGAAGATGCAGGCAGTCAAAGATACACTCCATTTTGGGGAGTATTGAAAATTCATAATAAATGAGGAAACCTCTAAAATTGGGCTGTCCGAATTAACAAATGACCACATTTTCGATAGCCCTTGACCCAGGGAACCTGCTGGTTGCTTCAGAATGCAAAAACGTATCTGTTTAGAGTTATGGTTGTTTTTAACAAATCGTGTGTTGATAACACTTCGTTGAACTTTTCAAATTCTGACCGGACATGGATTCTTCTCAAAGCCAGCACTTAATTCTTTGAAATGTAACGGCGGTCAACCATGCAGGTCATTTTTCGCTGAGGCTTGCTTTCGCAATTTGCGAAAACATTAATAAAATACGCCATTTTCAGTCAAATGCTACGGTACATTGTCGCCGATTTTTACGATTCCCTATCGTCATGTACCAGTCGTTAACAGGAATGCATAGAGAAAAGTATTCTTCAATTTACGTGCGGATTTCAGCGTCGTGTAGCTAATAGTTTAGAAGATGCAGGCAGTCAAAGATGACCTATTTTGGGAGTATTGAAAATTCATTAAAATGAGAAACCCCCTAAAAAAGTAGTTTTCGTCCGAATTGGGCGAATGACCACATTTTCGGATAGCCCTTGACCAGGAACCCGCTGGTTGCTTCAGAATGCCAATATTCGCATTCGTTTAGGAGATATGGTCGTTTTACAAATCGTAAAATTGATAATAACCTGTTGAACTTTTCAAATTTCGACCGGGCACGGATTCTTCTCAAAGCCAGCACCCTGACTCGAAAATTTAACGGCGGTTTCAATGGTGCAGGTCATTTTTCTCGCTGAGGCTTCGTTTTCTGGCAATTTGCGAAAACATTAATAAAATACGCCATTTTCAGTCAAAATGCCACCCACATTGTCGCCGATTTTTTTACGATTCCCTATCGTCATGTACCAGTCGTTAACAGGAATGCCCATAGCAAAAAGTATTCTTCAATTTACGTGCGGTTTCAGCGTCGTATAGCTAATAGTTTGAAGATGCAGGCTGTCGATGACCTATTTTGGGAGTATTGAAAATTCATTAAAATGAGGGAAAACCCTCTAAAAAACCCGTTTTGTCCGAATTGGGCGAATGACCACATTTTCGGATAGCCCTTGACCCAGGAACCCGCTGGTTGCTTCAGAATGCCCAAAAATTTGCATTCGTTTAGGGTATATGGTCGTTTTTTTTGACCGACGTCTCTTTTTGACCGACGTCACTTTTTGACCGACGCACTTTTTGACCGACGTCACTTTTTGACCGACGCACTTTTTGACCGACGCACTTTTTGACCGACGCACTTTTTTACCGACGTCACTTTTTGACCGACGTCACATTTTGACCGACGTCACTTTTTGACCGACGTCACTTTTTGACCGACGTCACTTTTTGACCGACGTAACTTTTTGGCCGACGTCACTTTTTGACCGACGTCACATTTTGATCGACGTAACTCTTTGACCAGCGTCACTTTTGACCGACGTCACTTTTGACCGACGCACTTTTTGACCGACGTCACTTTTTGGCCGACGTCACTTTTTGACCGACACCTTTTTGACCGACGTCACTTTTGACCGACGCCCGACCGACGTCCGGGCCGACGTCACTTTTTGGCCGACGTCACTTTGGCCGACTTAATTTTTGACCGACGTCCCGACCGACGCCTTTTGACCGACGTCACTTTTTGGCCGACGTCACGACCGACGTCACTTTGACCGACGTCACTTTTGACCGACGTCACTTTTACCGACGTCACGACCCACGTCACTTTTGATGACGTCAGTTTTGACAGACGTCCTTTTTGGCCGACGTCACTTTTAGGCCGACGTCCTTTTTTACCGACGTCACTTCTTTAGCGACGTCCTTTTGACCGACGTCATTTTTGACCGACGTCACTTTTGACCGACGCACTTTTTGAGGGGACGTCCCGGGCCCACGTCCGGGCCGACGTCACTTTTTGGCAGACGTCACTTTTTGACCGACGTCACTTTTTGAGCGACGTCACCTTTTGACCGACGTCACTTTTGACCGACGTCACTTTTTGACCGACGTCGTTTTTGACAGACGTCACTTTTGACCGACGCACTATTTGACCGACGTCCCGACCGACGTCCCGGCCGACGTCCGGGCCGACGTCATTTGACCGACGTCACATTTTGACCGACGTCACATTTTGACCGACGTCACAGACCGACGTCACATTTTGACCGACGTCACAAAACCGACGTCACATTTGACCGACGTCCGGACCGACGCACTTTTTGACCGACGTCACTTTTTGGCCGACGTCACTTTTTGACCGACGTCACTTTTTGACCGACGTCACTTTTTGACCGACGTCACTTTTTGACCGACGTCACTTTTTGACCGACGTCACTTTTTGACCGACGTCACTTTTTGACGAACGTCACTTTTACCGACGTCACTTTTTGACGAACGTCCGATTTGACCGACGTCACATTTTGACCGACGTCAAGCATTTAGACCGACGTCACATTTTTACCGACGTCACATTTGACCGACGCACTTTTTGACCGACGCACTTTTTGACCGACGTCACTTTTTGACCGACGCACTTTTTGACCGACGCACTTTTTGACCGACGCACTTCTTTGACCGACGCACTTTTTGACCGACGTCTCTTTTCGACCGACGTCAGTTTTAGACAGACGCACTCTTTGACCGACGTCACTTTTGACCGACGCACTTCTTGACCGACGCACTTTTGACCGACGTCTCTTTTCGACCGACGTCACGACCGACGAACTTTTGACCGACGTCCCCACTTTTTGACCGACGCACTTTTTGACCCGACGCACTTTTTGGGGGGCTCGACGTCCCCCACTTTTTACGACTGACGCGCACTTTTGACCGACGCACTTTTGACCGACGCGCCGACCGACGTCCCCCCACGACAAGAACCCCAAATTTTTGACCGACGTCCTTTGACGACGCACACTTGTTGACCGACGCACTTTTTGACCCGAACGCACTTTTACCGACGTATTTTCGATTTTACCGACGCCCGGGCCGACGTTTCCCACCTTTTGACCGACGCACTTTTGACCGACGTCACTTTTTGACCCCAAAAGCACTTTTTTTTGACCGACGTCACTTTTGACAGACCCGCACCCCTTTTGACCGACGTCACTTTTCCCCCACTCGACGAGACGTCTTTTGACCGACGTCACCTTTTTGACAGACGCGACGCGACCGACCCGCCCCTCACTTTTGACCGACGCACTTTCAAACCCACCCACGCACACCGACGCACTTTCACCGACGCCATATTTTGACCGACGCACTTTTTCACCGACGCATTTTGACCGACGCACTTTTTGACCGACGTCACTTTGACAGACGCACGACCGACATCCCCGCAGAGGCCGACCGACGTCCCGGGCAAAGCACTTTTTGACCGACTTCGTTTTAGACAGACGCATCTTTGACCGACATCATTTTTGACCGACGCATTGACCGACGCACTTTCTGACCGACGTCTCCCTTTTGACCGACGTCACCGGGCCGACGAACTTTTGACCGACGTCACTTTTTGACCGACGCACTTTTTGACCGACGCACTTTTTGACCGACGCACTTTTTGACCGACGTCACTTTTTGACTGACGCCCGGGCCGACGTCGACCGACGCCTTTGACCGACGTCACTTTTTTACAGACGCACTTTTGACCGACGTCTCTTTTGACCGACGTCCTTGTTTACCGACGTCCCCGACGACCCCCACTTTTACCGACGTCTCTTTTTGACCGACGTCCCCTTTTACGACGCACTTTTGACCGACGCCGAAGACGTCCCGGGCCGACGCCGGACCGACGTCCGACTGACGCACTTTGACAGACGTCACTTTTACCGACGCCGGGCGACGTCACTTTTTGACCGACGTCACTTTTTGACAGACGCACTTTTTAACCGACGTCACTTTTTGACCGACGCACTTTTTGACCGACGCACTATTTCACCGACGCAATTTTTGACCGGACGCACTTTTTCCACCGACGCACTTTTTGACCGACGCACTTTTTCACCGACGTCACTTTTTGACCGACGCACTTTGACCGACGCCCGGGCCGATGTCACTTTTTGACCGACGCACATTTTTAACGACGTCCGCGACGCACTCGGGGACGTCACTTTGACCGACGTCACTTTGACCGACGCACTTTTTGACCGACGGCCCCGACCGACGTCACTTTTTGACCGACGTCACTATTTGACAGACGTCACTTTTTGACCGACGGACTTTTTCACCTACGCCTTTTTTGACCGACGCACTTTTTGATCGACGCACTTTTTCACCGACGCACTTTTTCACCGACGCACTTTGTGACCGACGCCGACCGACGTCCCGGGCCGACGCACTTTTGACCGACGCCCCGACCGACGTCACTTTTGACAGACGCCTTTGACGATGTCACTTTTGACCGACGCACTTTTTGACCGACGTCACTTTTGACAGACGCACTTTTGACCGACGTCACATTTGACCGACGTCCTTGACCGACGCACTTTTTGACCGACGTCCCGACCGTCGCACTTTTTAGCGCGTCCCGGGCCGACGTCACTTTTGACCGACGCACTTTGACCGACGTCACTTTGGGCCGACGCACTTTGAGGGGACGTCACTTTTGGCCGACGTCCCCTTTTTTCACTTTTTGACCGACGTCACTTTTTGACCGACGTCCCCTTTTACGACGTAACATTTTACCGACGTCACTTTCGACCGACCCACTTTTTACCGACGTCACTTTTGGCCGACGTCACTTTTGACCGACGCCACATTTTGACCGACGTCACATTTTGACCGACGTCACTTTTGACGACGTCACATTTAGACCGACGTCACATTTTGACCGACGTCCTTTTGACCGACGCCGACGACGTCACTTTTGACAGACGCCTTTGACCGACGTCCGACCGACGCACTTTTGACCGGCGTCACTTTTGACCGGCACTTTGACCGACGTCCCTTTTTGACCGACGCACCTTTTACCGACGTCTCTTTTTGAAGACTATTTTTGACCGACGTCACGACCAACGCACATATTGACCGACGCACTTTTGGACCGACGTCACTTTTTGACCGACGCACTTTTTGGCCGACGTCTTTTTTTGACCGACGCACATTTTGACCGACGCACTTTTTGACAGACGTCACTTTTTTACCGACGCACTTTTTGACCGACATCACTTTTTGACAGACGCACCTTTGCCGACGCCGGGCCGACGTCAGTTTTAGACAGACGCATCTTTGACCGACGTCACTTTTGACCGACGCCTTGACCGAGACCTTTTGACCGACGTCTCTTTTCGACCGACGTCCTTTTGACCGACGAACTTTTTACCGGGCGTCCTTTTACCGACGCACTTTTTACGACGCACTTTTTGTCCGACGTCCACGACTGACGCCTTTGACCGACGTCCCGGGCCGACGCACGACCGACGTCCCTTTGACAGACGCACTTTTGACCGACGTCTCTTTTTACCGACGTCACTTGTTGACCGACGTCACTTTTTACTGCGCACTTTTGACCGACGATCTTTTGACCGACGTCCCGGGCCGACGTCACATTTTTACCGACGCCCGGGCCGACGTCACTTTTGACCGACGCACTTTGACCGACGTCCTTTTGACCGACGCACTTTTGACAGACGTCCTTTACCGACGAACTTTGACCGACGTCACTTTTTGACAGACGCACTTTTTGACCGACGTCTCTTTTTGACCGACGTCACTTGTTGACCGACGTCACTTTTTGACTGACGCACTTTTGGCCGACGTATCTTTTTGACCGACGTCACTTGGGCCGACGTCACATTTTGACCGACGCACTTTTTGACCGACGTCACTTTTTGACAGACGCACTTTTTGACCGACATCACTTTTTGACCGACGCACTTTTGACCGACGTCATTTTGCCGACATTTGCCGACGTCCTTTTGACCGACGTCACTTCTTGACCGACGTCAGTTTTTGTCCGACTTAATTTTTTGACCGACGTCACTTTTTGACCGACGCACTTTTTGACCGACGTCACTTTTTGACAGACGTCACTTGTTTGACCGACGTCACTTTTTGACGACGCACTTTTTGACCGACGTCACTTTTTGACCGACGTCACTTTTTGACCGACGTCTCTTTTTGACCGACGTCACTTGTTGACCGACGTCCTTTGACTGACGCACTTTTGACCGACGTCCGAGACGTCACTTTTTGACCGACGTCACTTTTGACCGACGACGACCGACGTCACTTTTGACCGACGCACGACCGACGTCACTTTTTGACCGACGCTTTTGACCGACGTCACTTTTTGACCGACGCACTTTTTGACCACGTCACTATTTGACAGACGTCACTTTTTGACCGACGGACTTTTTCACCTACGCCTTTTTTGACCGACGCACTTTTTGATCGACGCACTTTTTCACCGACGCACTTTTTCACCGACGCACTTTGTGACCGACGCACTTTTTGACCGACGTCACTTTTTGACCGACGCACTTTTTGACCGACGCACTTTTTGACCGACGTCACTTTTTGACAGACGCACTTTTTGACCGATGTCACTTTTTGACCGACGCACTTTTTGACCGACGCACTTTGTGACCGACGTCACTTTTTGACAGACGCACTTTTTGACCGATGTCACTTTTTGACCGACGTCATTTTTGACAGACGCACTTTTTACCGACGCACGACCGACGCACTTTTTTACCGACGCACTTTTACCGACGCACTTTGACCGACGTAACTTTGACCGACGCACTTTTTTTCCGACGTCCCGACGACGTCACTTTGACAGACGCACTTTTGACCGACGTCACTTTTGACCGATGTCACTTTTGACCGACCTTTTTTACCGACGCCTTTTTGACCGACGCCGACCGACGCAGTTTGACCGACGCACTTTGACGACGCACGACCGACGTCACGGACCGACGCTTTTTTTTACCGATGTCACTTTTTGACCGACGCACTTTTTGACCGACGCACTTTTTGACCGACGCACGTTTTGACCGACGCACTTTTTGACCGACGTCACTTTTTGACCGACCCCACCTTTTGACGCACTTTGACCGACGTCACTTTTTGACAGACGACTTTTGACCGACGTCACTTTTGACCGACGCACTATTTGACCGACGTCATTTTTGACAGACGCATTTTTGACCGACGTCACATTTTGACCGACGTCACTTTTGACCGACGCCTTTTTTACCGCGCACGACGGCACTTTTGACCGACGCGTTTTGACCGACTCACTTTGATCGACGCACTTTTTGACCGACGTCACTTTTGACCGACGCACTTTTGACGACGCACTTTTGACCGACGTCACGACCGACGCACTTTTTGACCGACGTCACTTTTGCGACGCACTTTTGGCCCGACGTCACTTTTTGACCGACGCCGACCGACGTCACTTTTTGACAGACGCACTTTTGACCGATGTCGCAGCACACTTTTGACCGACGGACCGACGACTTTGACCGACGTTCTTTTGACGACGCACTTTTTGACCGATGTCACTTTTGACCGACGTCACTTTGGGCGACGCAGTTTTGACCGACGCACTTTTGACCGACGCACTTTTTCACCGACGCACTTTTACCGACGTCCCGGGCGACGTCCCGGGCCGACGACTTTGACCGTCGTCGCGACAGACGCACTTTGACCGACGTCACTTTCTGACCGACGCACTTTTGACCGACGTCCGGGCCGACGCCCGGGCCGACGTCACTTTGGGGCCGACGTCACTTTTGACCGACGCACTTTTGACCGACGTCCTTTTACCGACGCACTTTTTTTCCGACGTCACTTTTGACCGACGCACATTTTTACCGACGTCACTTTTGACAGACGCACTTTTTGACCGACGTCACTTTTGACAACGCACTTTTGACGATATGACGATATGACGATATGACGATAACGGGGGACTAACAAAAAATCAATGTTGCATTGCTGATTGAACAACGGGGGTAAATGCGTTAGGTATGATTTCCCGATGACAATGGACACCAAAATGTGAGTATTGTACTCAATGTGGAGTATCGTACTTTTCGCATCCACAGCCTGCCATCAATGCTTGTGACAAAACCGTTTAGACGATTTGCTTAAAACTGAATATTTCTAATTGACCTGGCTGAAGCCTATTGCATTTGAATCTTTTTCTATAATTGGGGAAAATATGACATAAAGCCCCCGGGAAATTTTCAAAAGTTCCAAAAAGATTCCCAACCTTTTTATTAAACTGACTTCAGGAAAGGACGTAGAGAAAAGACGCAGGTCGAAGATTCGTTGGGAAAAATACCCAATATTTCGAAAATTGAATAAATTCTTTATTTTGAAGTGTTCCTCAACTATAATTATGAAGATATTCTTTTCTTAATGAAATATGTTGATCAAAAAAAGATATTGAAATAAAATCATATTCAATTTTTCGTAAATATATATTTTTTTTGAAATTCGGGGCAAACATAAGTTAATCTTAAATTTTATTTTCTCAGAAACTACTCATTTTTCTTTTTTCTTTTTACTATGTATACCAAAGGACGTTAAAGAATTGGTGCTGGTTTTATTTTCGTCCCACTCTCTGCATTTCATGAATTGAAAAAAAATCAAGTAGTAAATTCGAATTTCCCGCTTCCTTTTAAGTGTCAATATTTAAGCCACCCGTCAATTTATATTAACTTAATTGACTTTGCCCAATTAGGTTTTATTGGGATAAAAATTATAAATTACAAAATTACAAATATACAAAAAATTAACATTGCGAAAGAACAATTTCAACTATAATTTTCTTGTTAAATGAAATCTATTCTAAAATATCAGTTTTTAAAAACAGGTCATGTACATTTTTTTAAAAGATTTCTCGTTTGCTCTTTGCAAATTTTAATTTCTCTTGCTGCATTTGCTAACATTCAGGAAATATCAGATTGGAATGCCGCAATGACATTCCATTCCGCGAGAGGGCAGTTGCAGTTCTGTGAATTCCTTCTCATTGTTGGGACATGATTTAGCTGCATGAAACGCGGTTTTAATTGTCGAATTTGTATTGATATTTGCTTGAAAATATTTAGTTATTCACATTTAATTTTCTACGTATTGTAAAGAGTTTTACATAAGATGATGAACGAGATGTGTTAATTCGGACAGAAACTGCGGTGTAAATACAATGGTGTTGGCTGTAGTAGTTGTAGTATTACGTAACCATTACTAAGGGCGAGAAAGTATGTGCTGTTTAGCACCGATAGCTTATAGTTTTGAAAAATTATAATGCTTTTCAATTTTCTGTAAATCATGAAAAAACGGACTAAATCGATTTTTGTATTCAGCCGTTCAAGCACCCAATACAATCCAGACCAGAAGGAAAGGCGACAAATGTGAGTTGTATTGGAGAGGATGGGTCGTAGTGCGTAAGGCGACCGCGTGGAGCGCCAGCAGCAGCAAGTACGGGAAGCGGCCGCCAGCCCTGGAATTGGCGGAGGTCTTGCGCAGCCAAGCGAACTGCAACAGCATTCACGCCCTGGTCATCGCAATACCATAGGTCTGGTCTGCACAGCATTTTGTACTTTGTCCTTGAGAGCCGGGCGTGAGCAACTTGAGTACAAACACGGGGAAGGGTGGGGGAAGGTCTCATTCTAGGAGTGGGGACCGCCAATCAGAATGCGCAATTCGAACCGTAGCAAGTGAATTTGAAGAGCAATTGCGAGAATATGACGGACTGTTACACACAGTTCATGTATCATTACCTTTTATTTTGGAAATGTTTGTTGTCGATTTATGACATATATATACACACACTTTAAGTATATTTGCTAGTAGGCAGAAAATATTATTTGCTTTGCTATGATGTAATTGCAAATTTAGCGTGCTACTAAATGCAAAATTGTAATATTAAATCTTTTTTTTTTTTTTTGGAAAATTGTTTAAGTTCAAAATATTTTTTGTCTTCCTACGTAAACAAACTTGAAATTGGATATTTTCCTTAACGAAATCAATACTTCAAAGACAGATCTTTTAATAACTGTCTTGCTTTCTTCTGGTCCGTCCTTTGCGGTGAATGAATAATCAATATTTACAAGCAAAAATTACAACAAACTAAAA
>CAXIVR010001678.1:0-11006 GCA_964035755.1 Teleogryllus oceanicus
TCCCCAAAATTATATGAAAATTTCTCCAAAAGATTAAAACCAATTATACAAAATGCTAACTTGATTCCTGACTCTCAGTTTGGCTAGTTTGTTAAACAAAGACATTTGACAATATACTAATGCACGAATTACATATGTAATTGAGAGGGTCTTAGAGGGAAATAAGTCTGTTCTGTATTATTTTGCATTCTGGAAAGCCTCACTCACTTCTCTTTCTCTTTGTCTTTTTTCCCCACCCTCACCTCAGATCCATCTCCACATCATCCAGCCATCTTAAACGGGGTCTTATAAAGGAGAACTGCATAAATTAAATAAAATTCTACCCAAACAATATGCTGAAATACTCCATCATATATATCTAAGAGAATGTTTAGAACAAAGCAAGAAGATGTTTACTCTGCCCTGAAGGATATTCAAACAGGTGTGAAAGGGTATTGTTCTTGGGCATGTATTGCACTTATCACCAGTGATATACCAACCCAGAACAAGTAAAATTAGATATATCAAAGAAAGTTGATTTTTGGGACTTTCCAGACCAGTTTCGATGTAAACACAAAGGTTATAAAAGAATAATGGTGAAAGTTAAAAGGTCTCTTTGTCCGCAACGAAGGACGGAAAAATTTTCTGGTTAGAATTCTATAGTTTCAAGCTTAGTTTTTCTGCAATAACACTTCTAATCCCCTTTTCAGGCGGGGGCGGTGTTACTATATATGCACAAAATTACTACAAACTAAAGAAATTATTACTAACTTATCGTTATCACATTTATTATGCTAATTTATCGTTAACAAATTTATTAAATATAGATAATCTGACTCTCAATTTATAGATAAAGTATTGCAATGATAGACAGCCCTTCATCTCCCAACAGGTAAAATAATTAATTTTCTTCGACTATCCTCCAAGGTGGTAACCCCAATGATTCCTAAATATACGAATATGATAGAAGGAAAAGTTTCCCCTCGTGGAACAATGACTGCCCAATAGCTCGTCAACGTTACAGACATGCTTTTGTACGTTAAAGAGACATTCCACAATAGAAATCGTCATTTAATACAAACGTTTTCGGTCCAAAGCGAGAAAAATTTATAAAAATAGACAACTTTCTTGAATAAATTTTATTTCTTCGATACCATCAAAATCGACTCTTCCGAAAGCTGGAAAAATCAAATGCATCAATAGTTCAATCAAACTAAAATCTCCGAAATTAAAAACTATTTATTCACTATTAATGAAGCATATCAAATATCCTTCTTGACTTTTCGAAATAATTACGTGATAAAAATCATGACAAAGAATTTAAAAATCCGAGCTGATTCATCCGTTACAATTGGGAATATTTTTAAAAAGTCAATTTAGTTCAGAATTATACCTATCAATTATACCCGTTAAAAATCAACAACCTTTGGACTAAACTACGCAATTCAAGTTCTGGAACGATGGTACCTATAATATATTTCTACGATAGCTTCCTCCAAAGCAATATCTTATTTTCATTATATCATTACTTTCTTATTTAAAGATCTTTTTTCCCCCCACTCTTGGAGAGAATATCTATAAATTGATGTTGCTAGTGCCAAAAAGCGATGAACTCATACACGAAACCGATTTCCATGAAGTTGGTACATCTACGTGTCTTATCAGGGAGAAATTTTTTATGCTGTTCTTTTTGTTGTATCTGACTACAGGCGGCTGGCACAAGATGGCCCTTCAGTTTCATGCAATCCCAATTCACCTGAGAACCCAGCTTCATTGTTGCTGGCATGGCTGTCGTGGAGCGACCCCGAGGAGGCCAGGAGGAGGGCAGGGAAGAGAGAGAGAGAGAGAGAGGGGAGAGAGAGAGAGAGAAAAGGGAAAGAGAAGGAGAGAGAGGAAAGAGAGTTAAAAGAGAGATGGAAAAGGAGAGAGGGCAAAGGAGAGACACAAAGAGAGAAAGAGGGGGAAAGAGAAAAGAAAAGGTGAAAAGATAGGGAAGGAGAATGAGTCGGGAAAGAGAGGAGGAAAGAGGGAGAGGTGAAAAGAGAGAGTACAGAAAAAGAGGAGTGGCAAAGAGAGTGGGAAAAGAGAGAGAGGCGAAGAGGATAAAGGAGAGGGAAGGGGTGGAAGACAGGAGACCGAAAAGAGACGGAAAAAGAAGAGAGGGGGAAAACAGAGATGCAAAGAAGAGAGTGAGAAAGGAGAAAGAGGGAATAAGTGCGATGGAAAAGAGAGGAGAATGGGGAAAGAAAAAAAGAGAGGAAAAAGGGGGAAATGGGGAGAGAGGAATGGGAAGAGGAATGATGAGGGTGGAAAGGGGGACGGAAAAAAGAGAGGGGGAAACAGAGAGAATAAATAGAGTGCAAGAAAGGTGAGGGGGGGAAAGAGTCAGAAAAAGAGACACGAAAAAAAAGAGTGGGGAAAGAGAGAGACAGAGAGCAGGAGAACGTCTGCTGGGGTTCCTATTAAAAATTACAATCCTAACCTTCCTAGCCATTATCAACCAATTTTACTTATTGTTCCCCATGCAAACTACTGGGTTATATGTAAAAAACGGGTTTCGAAATTAACAGCAAATTTCATCGTTCAAAACGAATTTCGACATCGCCCTGTACTATTGATCACCTAAGTAATATACATAGTGATATTTGTAATGCATTCATTAATCATGAACGTCTCGCCCAAAGGCTTGATATGGAAGAGGCTTATGACATGGTTTGAGAGATAGAATTATTAACACATTATTCGAAGTGGAAATAACTGGTAATATCTTTTACATCTATAGCAAATTTCTTAAAAAAATAGATCTGTATGTTTTAAATTTATAATACATTATCTATCAAATTCTTCCAAAATCGCCCTCAGAGGTTTGTATTAGCGTATTATTGGTTTTAATCGCAATCACGAATAACTTGCAAGTTCTTCTACCCATAAATGTATATTTATATGCCGATGACGTGACTAAAAGAGTTAGTGGCAATACCATTAGCACCACTCAACAACTAGCACACTTAACCTCAACAAACTTATAGATTGACGTATGAAACAAGATTTAAATTTCACTCAAAATCCCTATACATTCTCTTCAATAAAAAAAAAAACTCTTAAATGATCTTTTCTTCCTCACTATAAACTCACTTCATTGTTGTAACGAAATAAAATTTTAGGAATGCTTTTTTACAATAAATTAACCTGAAATCCTATATAAGGGAAATTGAAAATAAAATGATTTAAACGAAGAATCATCAAATATCTTTGGTCAAATTCCTGGGACGCCGATACAAAAAATTTATTATTCTCACATAGAATGTATTAATACAATCATATTGGACTGCGGATATATTGATACCCGTCAGCAGCTTCATGTGTATTAACCTCGACATTCCTCAAATTATAGATTAGCATGGAATGCATTTGATCTTGTATTTATACAGAGACTAACAGTGAACCTCTCCCAAAATAGAAGAAGAAAATTATTTTTAGATATACAAGTAAACTTTCCAAAATCCAAGTCACCCAATTCATAACTATATATTTCCTAATCATTTTTTTTAGAAATATAAAGAAAAGAAGAACTTTCCTAAACTAATATCATGGATACAATTCAAAACTGGGCATTCCTTCCCTGAAAATACATCCCACTCATCTAATAATCCGCCTTTCATGGCTTGACCAGTACTCAAAATAAATGCAAGTCGCAACTCTTTTTCAAAGAAGACAAAACGATACTGTGTATCAATCCTCATCCAACGAACTAAAAATATCAATATAAAAAATATCTACAAATTTATACAGATGGTTCTTTTCCCAAATTTGGGTCTGGGATCGCTGTCAAAATTAAGAAAAAATTCTTCGTACTCGTAATTTCTACTGTAAGCTTATGCTCTCCTTCCTGCACTCAAATACATTTAAGAAAAAGAAGATAAATATATTATATTTACTGATTCAGTGAATGTCCTTAATTGTCTGATTAATTTAAATAACATGAAGCAATTATAAATGACATCAATATTTACAGTGATTTGTCATTTAATAATATAGACATCATTCTTTCATCTCATAAAGGAATCCGTGAATATCCTGATAGACTCATCTGCTAAGGAATCAATAAACTCCTTCAAGGAAAACAATTTCACATAGCGACACAATAAATCTCCATAGATGTAAAAAGTCCAATGAAACACTACGAGATATAATCATCCTAGTCACCTCGATCAAATCAGAAGAATCATCAAAGATTCATTATCAAAATGACGCTCCTTCACTTCCAACAAGAAAAGAAGAACTACTCTCGCACGACTTTGCATAGACATAGCCGTCTTACCCACTAACAACTCTTTAAGAATGAATCTCCATTTTTTTTATATTATGTAACATACATTTAAAATTGAACATATCTTAATAGATTGCTAAGTGTACTCAAAATTATGTAAGAAACATTTACTGTCAAAATTTTAAATTACTTACTAAAACACCCCACTATAAAATGCCTTCAAATTTCTAAATGATATAAAATTATATGATGCTTTGTAAAGAGTTGTACATATGGTCGCTAATGACTTTCAGTTCATGCAACCAAAAAATAAAGCTATTTAAAACTCACTTCCACTTCATTTGAGGCAAAATTATCTCGTCACAAATTTTAAAAAAATAGCATTTCCTGCAAGTTATATGTTCAACAATTTGGGAAGCTTCTGAACAGGTAAGCAGATACAGCGCCGTGATAACGTAAAAAGGGGAAATGGACGCTGAAAGATATCATCATCATCGCTCAAATGTCATTGGTTTTAACCGGTTTTTCTTTTCTGTGCAGTTGAGTGCAAATGCAAAATAGCAAATATTTTATAGGAAAATATTGTATAAGATTCTATGCCATATATTTATAATTACTTTCACCAGTGCTAGAGGAATTTGAATTACGATTTTAGTGAAAGTTGACTAGGAATTATATCCCAACTTGAAATGTTTACTAATTTTTTATCAAAGAATATTTAATATTTACAGATATAAACATAAAAGTTTTGACTCACCAAACTTGTTAACTAATTTACATATTGTGACGTTTCTATATACAGTTCAACATACAGTAGAAAAATCCGTTGAATGAAAAATACCATCATGAAAGAAAATCGAAATTTTACAGTTGATGTTTTGAAGTAAACTCTGCATGTTTTTGGGGTGATGGTAAAACAATTCAATTATTCAGGGGAAAACACATTTAAATAATGAGCATGTTACACGATGAGCCCACTTCTTAACAGGAAAGAAGTTTACACCTGCGTCACTATTTGGGAAAGTGTGGCCCCATGTTTCATCAAGTTTAGCTGTTTAAATTTACTGAATTGGGTTTTAAGAACTACATTCCATGAACGAATTCATTAAATTGTACCCATTGTTTGTATGTACTTAAACCCTAAATCATTCAATATTTTCTGAAGGAAAAACTACTTCCTTGGGTAAAGAGGATCTTCCCCAGTGACACCAGATTTTGCGAAGTCGGATGATCCTTCTTTTGTAATACGAATACATATGACGACGAATAGCATCTCTCTGAAAGTTGTTTAAAGTTTTCTTACGAGGACATATTTTCCTGGCGTTTCTGTGTTCGATGGACGTGCTTCACGGTCCTTCTTTTAAAAATTTTCTTTGCTAATGGAAACCATATATTTTTGGGCCATTTTTTAAAGCAGCAGCAGTGTAGATAACCACCGAAATAATGGGAATAATGGTCCGCCTTTTCTTTTCGAAATTTTCCCCAATGAACACACAAATTCACGATTGGCTCTTAAGTGGGTCACCCCAAAACTCCGCTTGTTCGGTTTCATTCACGTTTGTGACATACGCCACTCCGACATTGTCGATAAAAAAAAAGCATGCGTAAGACGAAATGTACAAAGCACAACTACTGTAAAAAGTTTTCAAAATTTATTGAACAAATATATTTCTTTACCACCGGAGACACCTTTGAAACACAGTGTCTGGGACAGACTTGGTGTGTCCGATGGGTACTGAAACTTTTGGACTGAGCTCTTTCCTAGCTTGGGGGTTGGTGGAGATTCCAGTTTGAAAAGATAAGCTTCATCATTTACAATCATCAGAGCTTATGTTCAAGCCTGAGGGGGCGCCCCACGCTCGTGACGCAATTGTACCTTCGACCTGCACGTAGTGAAGTCGGCAACGTGAGGCGGATGCTGACGTAACTGACACCCGATTGGCCCAGGGCAGCCGTCGCCATGGAAACGAACTGTCAATACGGGAAAATAAATAGGACATCATGGATAAGAGCCAAAATTCATTGCCTTTATCCTTGAAAATAGATTTTATTACATGGACCTATTTTTTTTTAAAATTTAAGTAGTATATGACTTAGTAGTAATAGATAAAGGCATTTTCTGAAAATATATTCCCGTCCTCAAGTCATTTTTGAAAAAAACACTGATTCGTAAATCAACAGACAAGGTAATAGTAAAATTCCTAGATTAATGAAGAGAGGCCTACAAGAATCACGTGGTGGGATTTGGTATTATTCCACAATTCGTTCTTGTAATCTAATAGTCTGGAGATAGATATAAGACGATTTCCCTAGAATATTATGCCAATCTCAGGCGGGAATGAAATTGCGAAGTATATACAACGAGCAATATGAAGGCTACTGAATTTGAAAGAGTTCTGAACGCGTAGCATAATGAACTTAATTGGGTGTTCAATTCATTTAAATGGATGTTCCATTTAGGTTTCACTGAATTGAGAACCTAAATGTTCTTATTTGACATCAGTCAATGGTACACCTTTCATTTCAATGGAGCACGGAATTGTTTATTTGAAATGGAAAACTGCATTAAAACCGTTTTTTCGTTTACTATTAATTTGAAATTTTCGGATCCAACTTGAAACATCTGATATTGTACTATTTACGGTTTCTTTATTGCAAAGGATTTTCGTTTCATCCGAAAGAGAACCGTTCTTCCGTTTCGAATCGTCGAGGGCACATCGTTTTCGTAAAGTAGGAACAGAATAGGCCTAAAATCGATACTTGAAGAACCCACGTGCAATGGCCAAAGAGTCGAAAAGGTGCATACGTAATGTTCCATCATTCCAGCAAAGTATTTCCACATCTCAGATCGTTGTTTAAGTAATGAACAAAACCAATCTAGAGACTAGAATCACGGATTCCATATGAATTTTGAAAGTAAAATGTCATGATCAATGACGTCAAAAGTTTTGAGATATTTAAAATAACCCAATAGGTCCCTCGTGGAATAATCTAATGATGAGGCGACATCTTTAAGAAAAGAAAATATGGCTGTTTCCGTTGATTTTGATTTTCAAAACCATGTTGACAATCTGAAAGAGCGTCGGTTTACTGGAGAAAGGTTTCATTGACGAAAAAATTTCTCTCTTATTTTTAAAAACACTGATTGAAGAGGCCAATAATTTTGAATTTCATATTTGTTGCCTTTTTGAGGAGCAGCCTAATTTTAGCTGTTTTAAAAATTTTTGGGAAACTTTCCAGTGCATAAGAAGCATTGAATATGTGAGTTAACGGGTGTATAATGGCATACGCACAGGTCTTTAACAAAATTCCCGGTAATTCATCTAAACCGGACGAATATTTATTTTTAGTTTACGGATTATTTTGAGAATTTCATAGGAAGAATTTTGGGAAAAGGGAACATCGTGTCTAAAATTTTGGGTGAAATGTCTGTTACTGAATTTGGGGCTGAAGACCCTTTGGAGATCGGCAGCAATTCTCGAAAAGTATTGATTAAAGAGACTACCCACTGTTTCCGGAACGTTCACATTTATATCGTTATATTTTAAAACAACATTCTCTACAAGGTTTCTAGTTGTTTTGTTCGTATTTTTATTATATTCCACATTGCTTTTTATTATTTGAGTTCAAAATATCCTGATCTTTTTTCATGATTTTAGCCTGCCTTATGACTTTTCTTAACAATGATTTAATTTTTTAAACTAGATATGAAATCTTTAGATACGCCATGACGTTTAGAAATGAAGAAAGAATTGATGGTTTTACAAGATGTTCTAATCCCTTGTGTTATCCAAGAATTGCTTTTCCGAAGTATTTAATTTTCTTTTTTTAAGAGGAAAGCAAGTGTTAAAATGAAATGAAAGAGTTGAAAAAAGGAATTATATTTTGTTTGTAATTAAGGATTATAAACCGCTTCCCATGACTCCTCATCAAGTAATCAATGAATAATTTTATTTTACTTTAGTAAAAACTAGTCATTGGTGTATTTATTGTGTCAGTGTTCGCATATGTTATAATGGTAAGAATTTGTGCACCGTGGTTACTGTATCCTACACTTTGTTTCAGCTTCATATCGAGTAGTAGTTTTGTTAATTAATTTTGTTAAAAATATCCATATTTCATGGATGATAATTTTTGGTTTTTTTTTTGTTGTTTAAAATAGCCTCTATTAAACTGAATTTGATCATGCCTTCATGAATTTGTGTGATCCGTGCATTAATTGTAATGTCTAAATTGAAGGGAATTAATTAAATTGAGAAACTTTTTTTTTCCAAAAATTCGACCAGAAAATCAAAGTTAAAATCTTCGCATACAACAATGGATTCAAAAGAGCGATTGCTAACTTTTTTAAAGGGTTATATCCAGTTTTTTAAAGAACTAGTTATAATCTGCAGCTCTTTTGTTGGAGGTCTGTAGATGCAAATTATTATCACTTTTAGCGAAGTAGAAGTACAACAGAAATTTTCAAAACATTTTAAAGGGGAATACACATTTAATTCCGCCAAGGAGTAAATCAATATTATTTCTAACGTAAATCAAGATCCCCATGTGGGACCTTTATTCGATTGTCTTTCTCTGCACAAGAGCCTGGTGGTAATAGTTTGAATTTGAAAAATGTTAAGTCTATTAGGAGATAACCAATGTTTTTGTAAAGCATAGAACATCCATTTGATTTAAATCGTCTCAGAGCTGCCTCGATAAACTCAGTTTTATTTGAAAGGGATTGGTGGTCATTATGGTGCAGAATGTTTTTTTTGCAAGTACCTACATGAATGTTTTCTGCTGCATCTGACTGTAGTTGCTATATTTTACTCCATTATTACCTCGAGTGCGTTGTCGAAGTTTGTAGGGGTCCTGGCAGGAACTGGTTGGAGGAAAATGGGCATCGGGGTAAGATGAATTGGTGGGAATGGAAGAAACGGGAGAGGTTCAGAGGAAGAGAAATGGTTCGAAATAAGGGCGGGGGGGAAGGGAAAAAGGGATGGATTTTTGGGAGGAGACTTTTGTAGGACTGGAGTTGATGTATTGTGGCTTTGTTTACGACTGCATGTTTCAACAAGGTTCATGTAAAGACCATGCCGGGTGAAGTGTTTGTGAGAGGAAATTAATTTCAAAAATTGTGACATTTCTTTTCTCTCAGGTGCAGTTTTAATTGTTGGTTTGCGTGCTTAATCTCGCTGCATGTCACATTTTAATCTCAGCGTTCACATTTTGATTTCATTTTAGTTCTAAAGTTAACAATCAGATGTATTAATATCACATAATTCTGAGTTTACTTTAATTGAGTTGTCAACATACACCATGACTCCACCAGCTGGATTTTGTCATTACATTTACTATAGACTACCCCCTGGTAGTTTATACAAGTTGATTTCGTTCGAATTTGTCCATAATTCACTAAGTATGATAATTTTTGGTTTATTCTTTATGTTGTTTAAAAATCGCCTCTATTAAACTGAATTTGTTTCTGATTCTCCTGATGTTACAATGAATATATGAGAAGCTTTCTGAATTTTGGTAGTTCAAAAGAAGTTATTTTCAATAGTGCAGGAACAGGCCAGTTTGTTGATTCAATGTGATGTAATTTTAGTTTTGAATAAAAATTATTATTCAAATATCTTTTATTACTTTGTTTTAACTACAATACAGTTTTAGATTGATATGCTATAAGTAATTAACTTTTTATTTTAAAGTTTCTAGATCATATATTTGTCAACCTTCATGCTTTCTGGCCTGCTTTTTCTTATAAAAAACTTACCCTCTTTACACCATATGTAGGTAACCCAAAACCTTTGCTTTATCTTCAGTAAGCCCTTTGCAGGTTTTTTGTTTTGGAATAAGATGACATTGATGTACACTTTGTTGGCAGGAAACGAACTGTTTATTTCACTGCGGGTTAGGTAATTTTTTCTTGTAGGCTTCATCCATGCATTCTTCATTCTTCTATTTGTTAGTTGAATAACAAGCGGTGGAGTTGCATTGGGTCTATAAGTTGGTACTGATGAGCCGCCATTACATCTTCAGTTTCATGTTTAATGCCGATAGTAGACTACATCAGCAATGATTTTTATAAATATTCATTGTTTGTTGATGGGAAAGCCCTGTATTTCAATGTTAGAAATTTTGAATATTGTTCCAAATTTCTTGCTTTGTTTGAGGTCTAGAATATTTTTACCGTAAGTTTTGTTTATGAAGTTCAGCATTTTCTTTTTGTTCAGTGTAATTGTTAGTGAGTATTTTCATAATTTATTGTAGTTCGATTTTATCTGAAAATACCAATGAAAGTTCACTTTTTCAAGTTGTTTGCTATATTCTGTAAGTTCCGAGAAACCTCTGCTTTAAAAGTCATTTCATTAATAAAGATTTCTTTAGTTAATTCAACACAAGAGATTTGTCTTGAATAGGGGCCGGGTTTTCATTTTTCACAGATGCTTTTTTCGCTGTTTTCTTGTTAATGTCTAAGGCAACATTTGCACAGTCATAATGAAATGTTTTCTTGCAGTTACCCGTATATATTATTTTCTCCCTTTTTTTGGACACCACCTCATTGCATACACCACACAATATAGCCATGACTACTTCTTCACTTTAGTTGATCAGTTAAAGTCACGAAACTTGTCAAAAGCAAAGCACTGACGCACTTGATAACCGTAACTCGCGGGCGGCAGCGAAAATGTCCTAACAGCTTCATGGGTGGAGAAGACTGAGCGAATATATCGCCTCATGCCACAAATTCCAACACTAAGCAGCTCGAAAA
>CAXIVR010001680.1:0-57322 GCA_964035755.1 Teleogryllus oceanicus
CTTTTTTGTTTTTAAATTTTTTTAAAAAAATAACTAGGTTAGAAATGCATACAATGAAAAATTATTTGCTTTTTATATTAAATATTACAAAAAAAACGACGAAATATAGACATGGAGCTTAATAGTCGTTGTCCAGTGTTATGTTTTCAAAACCGTTTTATAACAGTTTTAAAATATGTTTTACTGGGAAATTGCATGCCTTTATTTTTTAATTAAATGTATATACAAAATTTATGTAAAACTGTTGGTTGTTTTAAATATTTATATTCAAATATTTACTACAATATAACCTCGCCATCACCGCCATTTTGTAATGTTCAAGATGAATAGTCCCGCTCCCGAAATGAAGCAAAGCGGATTGGTCAGCTCGATTCCCGCAGGGCGGGCAGGGTGGGAAAAACTCTGAAAGTTCGGCTCAGGACATCGCCCATTTTTGAAAGGAGGGTACATACTGTATAATTGACGGACTAAGACGCAGCTGAAAATTACCCTATTCCCAGTAGTGCGAGGGAGAAAGGTGAATGGATGGACTAGTTTCAGAATAGAAATAAGTGCCAGAAAAGGTTGTGTCATTCGGTGAATGCAAATCAACCATTCTAGCTAGTCGGTTAGCAAAATTCATTGAAACTGAAGGATTGCATCGGACAATAGCGAAAGCGAACTGTGCGAACGAGTTTGAGGAACGAGAAGCGGAGGGAGGAACGGAGCGGGGGGGTCCCTGTGCGCGAGCCAGCTCCCTCCGCTGCGACGCCGGCGCGAGGCGGGCGGGCGCGAGGCGGGCGGGCGCGGTATGTCACAGTCCGAGGCAATGCCATTTTCTAACGGAGCGCCAATTTTCTAACGGGACCTAAAGCAACGCCCGGGATTTGAGCCCGGAGCCGGAACAGCTAGTGCTGGAGAGCGGGAGAAACGCGTTTGCGCAGAAGATAACCGGAGAATTTTGAAATAAGTGAACGGAAGAGTACATGTTATTTTTTAAAAAAGCTTAGGGAAATTTGTAAATACGATCATATTGAGGAAAATAGGACGATCGGTAAATGTTGGTGTTAGCTTTTTCTTCCTGACACGGTTTAGGTCATGTGACGGGTTTCCCGGGACTCATTTTTCTTCGGTCTGATGGCTCTTCTTACTCCTGTTCATAGATAAAGAATGGGAAATCGGTTCGCTGGCATTCTTAATACATGATTGTAAAATCTTAACTTATTTTTCGAGAATGTTTTCGGACAATCCATTGATTTTTAAAACATCTATTATTTCAGAATTCCGTTTCTTGTCGACTCGAGCACCTTAGTGTTTTGGCAGAAATGTCAGTTCTGCAGTTTTATTTTATTTTGATCTTTCGCCCATGTTTCGCTGGAATACCTTTTATGCCAGTGGGGGGGGGACTGCAATCGTCGTTTAAAACTTAGAGAATCTCCTTGTGTTCGGTTTTCAGATGCTTATTCACATTCTTCCACAAACATTTCTGAATTTTGCTAGCTTATCTTCCACGTCATGATCTATATTAAAGGATATACTCTGAGTACTTGAAGTTACTAACTTGTTCTAGGTTGTAGTTTCGTATTGCAATTTAACGAGTAGATTTTCCTTGACATTTGCCTCAAAATACCATGACTTTTCATTTTTGAGCGGACATTTCAGAGGGATTTTTGAGGGTTTTCTTTACGATAAAAATTCGGAGCTTGTTTTCAGTCTCATGTATCACCACTTTGTCATCAGCCTATAAAATTGATTTAATGTAAAAAGAAAATTTTAATTGCACTCCTCATCGACTTCATTTTTCCATTTTCTATAATGTCGTCCAGATATTTCATGTGTTCGTCATGTTGAAAAAAATGCCTTATCTCTTTATTTGTAAGCACAATTATATTAGGTTTACAGTTTCCTAATATGATCGATGTTTCTCTTTATACACTCATTGTAGCTTAGCTTCGATAAGGTGTCATGGGTAAAGTCTCCATTCAAATATTTCCTAAAGAGGTAAGTGTCGAACATTGTGAAAAGCCTTTTCAATATCTACAAATGCAAGATGCGTTTCTTAGTTATTTTATCTTCGCTCTTCTATCAATAGCTCAATCAAGGTAAATATTTCATCTATACATGAACGTCCTTTTCTGAATCTCGTTTGCTCTTCTGAGAGAAAATGTTTCCCCTATTGTCTTCAGCCGTTGATTCAGAATTTAGCGTATACTATGTAACTAGTGCCAAACCGACTTTTTCCCTCGATAATTCTGGACGTTGTTCATCATCTTTTTGGTACAGTACGGGAAACATAAATTGATCGGCGTCTGCGGCTGTTCAGCTTTTTGCACGGCTTGGCCAGCCTTGTCATGACGAAACGTCGCAGGCGGAGCCTCCAAACCATCGTAGCTAATCTCAATGCAGGGGAGTGCCTAACAAAATTACGACGTACAAATGGCGGGCGCTGCTAGTTCAGATGTAGTATTTTCAAATAATAAACATGGAAGAAACTTTTATGAACATAAAAGAAATTCATTGAAATATATATAAACATAACACTTAACCAATGTTAACACAATTCTTTTGAAGAAATTACATTGATACAGATAAAATAACACTAATTTTAGAACGATTACGTTCTTATACACATTAAATTCCAATATTCTTGTCCGAACAAATTTATGAACTTTATCAAATGACCAGTTTATCAGAATTTGCAATAAAAACGATTATAATTGCATATTTTCAATTGTTCTTTGTGTATTACATTTGCAAAAATGCAAAATACTGTCTTTCTCGAATTGTTAGAGGACATTTAGGAACAATTCAGTAAAATTCAAAGACAACTGTATATTGATCTTTAAAGTAATAATTAGACTAGATTTACAATTAATTTGCATCCATGTCAAAATTGTTATTTTGCTATCATCACCGGACAATTTGGGACACTTCGGCAGGAATAGACATTTCGGAATTGTTTATAAAATTGTTAATTGTTGCAAAATTGTTAATCCTTTTTTGGTTCTGGGACATCAGAAACTCTTCCATTTTAGAATTAAAAAAATTGAAAATTGTTTATAATTTACAAATTTTGCAATTCTTTTTATTCTCCTTTGTCAATTCCTTTACAAAGATGCAAATTCCGCAACCCAAACCCGGAGCATGCCTTCGTTTTCGAGAGATACGCAATTGTTTATAGGATCTTCGCGTTGATGCCAACCCTCACTTGTTTCCAACCCCCAAATTTCCCATTCGATTTTGGCGTAAATATAAAATTCAAATAGTTTTGCAGTGTCTTGCTTTCTGCTGATTAATTGTATTAACGATTTGGACAATCGATGGAAATTGTTGTCGTAGTTTTTTTAATTTTTCGAAATTTAATTTCTATTCTTCATGTATTGTTGAAACAGTAGTTTGGTTATTTTGATTTTCTGTGTTATAAATAAACCCTTTCAGCAAATTTCAAAACCTAGACCAATTTTGTCCTGAAAATTTGAAGATTTCTTTGTGGTTGGATGCATTCTATTCTGTGGTCAAAGTGTATGCCAATATGTTTAACTTCTAGCCGGGAAATTCATTATCAAAAATTATTTTGCAAAATGTTTTGGACAGAGTGTAGAAGATAGATCATTTTCATATTTATTTAGAGGAAGTTTTGGAGCAGATATATTCTGTGTATTTTTTTTAATTTTTGTGAATTGAATCACATTAATTTTCAAATGAACTAAAATTTTTTTACCTGAAAGAATATATCAATCAGGAATTCAATGATTCTCATTTGTTAATAATTTAAAGAGTGATAATGTATATTTGACACCGGGCTTGAGCAATTCAACTCTTAAAGCAACGCTTATCATGGCTCTTCTAGTAATTCATGGCCTACCCTCGGAAGATTTCCCATTCTCCTCACTTTAAAAGGCATAATAGGCGGAGTCTGTAGAATGTGGCACCAATCCAATAACACTTCCCCCCCTGGAGAATGCTTGTTACCCCTTTTTGTGGAAACACGTTCTAGTCGTGTTTTAAAATTTGTAAAAAAATAATTTAAATTCAATATAATAAAAATAAGAGTTTTGTTTAATTAATGCTAACACATTTAAAAACAGAAATAAGACATGCAACTAAACAGTATACACATGTTTTAGAAGACGAAAATTATTATTATAACACTCATTTGTATACTTTTACAGAAAATATAGAAGCACACCATCAATCTGATAATTTTTTCTAATAATCGATCTTATACATAATTGACATAATGATAGAAATTTCAATATCTGGTATGGGAATTAATTGAGCTCAGTTAATTTTAATGAGAGATTTAAGATGAAATGTTTTTTAATGCATACTTTCCCAAAATCCATATATAAAATACTTCCTTACATTGATTAACGTTGTTTTCATTTCCATTGAAGGCAAGGACATGGGATCCTCACGCGCCAAAGCTTTGAAATGACCTCAGAGAGGTCACTTCTGAGTCGCCGTGTTATTGAATTGATCTCTTTAAATGTTCTGTTCATACAGTAGTTTCCGAAACACGAAATTAACAGGCCATCTTCAACTTACGGAGTCACACTTTCTTCAAACATTAGTAGATACCGCGGACTGTGAGACGACAAGTGAAGTTCTAAACAAACTTTATTCTTGTTCATGAGCATGTGTTAATCTGTCCAACTTTTTTGTGTCGGAGGGGCTGTGATTCTTGGGGAGATAATAGTATAGTGGACATGGTAACAACTCCTGCACCTAAGCGAGTTCGTTTCCCAGTGTGACAAAAAATTTGGGGGTTGGGAAAACCTTTTTCGGACTTATGAATTTTTATAATATTGATTACAAATAGTGGGTTCTATTATCATTATAGTTTTTAAATTTAAAATTTTTTGACATTCATTTTGTTTGCATTTTAATCAGTTTTCTTTATATAATTTTTTTAATGTATTTTATGAATGGGGGTTTAACTGATGCTAATGTTATTCTTGATTTGGGTAGATTGTTTTTTCTAAGACTTTGTGATTCAAGTCACTCTTATTGCAATCGGTGAGCTGAAGAATACCTGCATTAAGAGTGGACTGACAATATGCCCAAGCTTCAGAAAAAAAATTTCAGAGTCTCGAAGGGAATATTGATGACTAAAACAAAAGATGGTAAAAATTTTGCGATCGTAATAGCTGTGACTGCCAATCAAATAATATCCCAGCAGAATCTATAGCAGGGTGGTCAGTTTGCGCATGGGCATTCGTATTTTATTTATGCCTCGTGGTGCTGCCACTCCCAAATCCTGCAGCGGGGAACGAAAAAAATTTGAGGAAACATTCCTGGAGGTTACTAGTAACTGAATTACAAAAAGGGAACAATGTTTTCATGAGGATTTTATTAAATCAAACATAATAACTGTTGTAGAAAGTGCTTTTTTGTTGGAAAATAGAAAAATTCGTAATGAAAATTTTCTGAGAAATTGAATTATACAGAGTCCTACCAACTATGGGCCATCTCATAACTTCTAAACGGTTCCCGATATCTATATGCAGTTTTCGCTAACAATGCGGAATCATGAGGAAGTAATTTGGGTAGAGATATTATTCAAATATTTTTTAGTTTTCAGAAAATTAATTTTCTTTGATTTTAAATGGAACCATATATTTTTCACTAGCGATATATAATCATAAATAGACGAATGCATTGATGTAACATACGTTAATGTTTTTATAGTATATTGAGTATAAAATTATACTTTCAGACATGTGATTTTGAACTAAATGTACGAGGTTTCCTGTTAGCAACCGTTGCAATTATCGCATTTGGGGAAATTAGCTTCGCGGCGCCGGCACCTTTTCGAGAACAGGGAAGGTCGCTAAAGGGCCCCTTTCCAAAAGCGGATAGTGTCGACGGCTGCAAGAGAAAAAATTGCATGTTTAATTTCAAATCTCGAGTCTCATAATATAAATATATAAAAACGGGTTTATACGGTTATATTATTATCGGTTTTTTACATCACTACCGATGCGTGAACTATTTTTTATTTAATCACATAATATCAAAAAATACTAATACAGCCTTACCCAATCCGTTTGAATTCATGTAGTTCTGCAATTACAAAGTTAATTGCGAACGAACTTAAATAAATTGGGAATTTAAAATAATTAAATTTAGTTTAAAAATTAAAGACTATTGAAATATTTTATTGAAGTTTCAGAAGGTTTCAGTCTATCAGAACGGGATGGTGGTACGCTTTTAATTGTAAATTGAGTCAGAAAGTGGACGCACAAAATTTCCTGGGAAATGGAAAAAATTAATATTACGGAACACTGTCGCTTAATGCCATTATTCGACGACTTTCTTGCTATCGAAATATCAATATATTTTAGAAGATAACAAATATTTTTCAGCTTCATTGTTAGCACAAAGTACTCGATAAATGGATTAAGACGTACGTTTTTTGTTGGGACTCATCAGGGCTTTAACTTATCCCCGGAAGAAGTTATTTTTCTCAATGAACGTAATTAAAATTAATAGTTTTTCGAACGTTATTCCTCTGTTTCCATCACCAAACAATTGTAATATCAAAACCAGACTATTCCATGCATCGCCATTAGTTTTTATCACACAAAAATTTCGAAAAACGTACTGCTAGCACTTTGTTGAACATTTAATATGTAATTTCAGTACAATGTCCATAATCGTTACATATGCAAAAAATTTCGTGGGGATAGTTTTTTGTTTTTAATTTTTGGGCTACACCTTGACGCAACGCGCCTCCAAGCTCCTTAAGCGACGTTGAGCGCTTTGCACTGGGGAGTAATCCTCTATTAATGTGCTTTATTTTTTTAAAATATTTGTCAAGTCTCGTCGCATCAGTCAGTGCCTTTTTATCCTTCGGCCAGGGCTTGACGCCGTTAGATCCGGGTTCCTGGCCGGTCATCCAACCACGAACCCTCGAGTCTCGCTAACCTTCGTGACTTCACGGAGCTAGTAAACGAATTCCGGCTAGCGCCGCTGGGAAGTTTCGTGGGATGCAGAAACGTAGACGAAAAAATAATCCACTTAACTGCAGTTTGGGATTAACTAAGGCTCTTATTGTGGTGAAGTGAATTAAGAGCATGTTAAACACAGTTCTACGAGTATATTATAAATAGGAGACAGATTATAATGATATATCATTTTTACTTTCTTGCATACCTACGTTTTACGGAGTAATATACGTAATGTAGAGAAAGTTATGTAACGGGGAAAAACGCGGATTTTCGCAGAAAAAATTGATTGCTGGATCCTGATAACGAAAAAGGAGAAATGCAGTTGCTGAATTAAGAGAAAAGTCCTCTTGAAAAAGTCTTTATGAACCAAAACCTTATTTTGTTGGTCCTGATGTAATAAAATTATTATATATATATATATATATATATATATATATATATATATATATATATATTGAAACGCACTTTTTCACCAAAAAAAAGGCGAGACATCAAGGAACAGGGAGAATGGTTGCAGAGGCGTCCCACCCACGAAAAGGTTCGGGCGGCGAGGTGTCTTTTGGGCGACCGGAACACCGGAAGTATTTCCGGGGGCCCCCGGGCGAGGAAGGACGATCGGGCCCCGATCAAAGCAACATATCGCGAACGAAGAGTGCAAAAAAGATTTGAAATTTGGGTGATAACTCAATAGTTGATCGGAATAGAAAAGGATAGCTGCTATTCGATAAAAAGACGACGTCGAGGGATGGGAGAATTGAAAGGACGCCAAGCGCAGCCCCTCACCGCCCCAAAATGAAACGCCGGCGCAGCGAAGGAGGCGGGGAAAACCGAGGGGTCCCGGGAAGCCCCCGACGCTCGAGGGGAAAGGGGTAACGGTAAATTTTTTTGATCGATAAGATCGAAAACTAAAGGATTCTGGGTTATAGAAAAAAAAGGGGTGAAACCAAGATTTTATCATTATGATTTGTATAGAATTAATAAATACGTTTATTTTGTTAGGAACAGTGGTTTTTGATTAAAACCCAGCCCTTTCACGAAAAGAACACTGCCCCTAAAATAAATTTACGAAAACGCGGCCTACCGGTAGTCAAGATGGCCTGAACAGTATGGACTGTTTAAAGAAATTTTCTGGGTTTAAATTTTAAAAAGGTATTTAATAGTTTGAAAAATTGAAGACATCCCGAGAATTCATAAAATTGGAGGAAAAAACAAAGACTCTTGAATTAAAAACGAAAAATTTTAAAAAACATAACAGTTTAAAAGGGAAATATTCAAAAAAAACAGTGTGAGTAGTTGCTTACTGAAAAGTAGTAAATTTTAATTTTTTATTAAATAAATATTTGAGGAAAAAAAAGAAAAAAAATATTGACGGGCAATTAAAAGGGGAATTAAATTTTTTTATTTAAAATATGTTTAATCCAGAAACAGTATCGATACCTTATATGTTAAAGAAAAAACAGTGTGTAAAAAAATTTTGTTTTTAAAAAATTATTTGTGTACTGATAAATACCATAGTTAAGTGAATTTTTTCCCCAATATTAAAAGCAAAAATTAGTAAAATTTTGGGAAAGGTAATGAACAAGAGAATTTAATGTCTTTTTGGTAAATTGTTTTTAATTAGGATATGGGCATGAATCTTACAAGAAAACTGTCAGAATCATCTAAAAGGAGAAAGGTTTGGGGGCATTGTTTTTGATGAAGGGAAAAGTAATTAATTGTAAGGGAATTAATTTTTTGTTGAATTTTTAAAATGTTTGAAACGACAGTATTTTTTTGGCTTTTAGGGAAGTGTGGAGTGTGGAAATGGCTTGGATTATTTTTGAATTTGAATTATTTTGTATACCAATGTTTTCAAAAATTTTCCCAGAATTTATTTGTATTATTTTGATTTTGATTTTTATGAAGGGGTTTTTTTGTTGGAATTTATGAAGGGTGATGTTAAATTTATTTGCAGAGAGTGGATTTTGTGTCATATGTTAAAACTGTGTGGTAAAATTTTTAAAATAGTAGATGTACATTGGGGGGTTCATGAAAATTTCAAACGAATATGTATTAGCAATGCCTAGAATCACTGATGGGTCATTGTTTCAAAAAAAACTTGGGAATTAGACTAATTAAACGGAACAATTGGGGTAGTATTGGAGCGTAGACAGCTGAGGGCGGCATTCAACCCGGGAAGCAGTAAAGAGAGAAAAAAGGGGAACGTCGGCCAGTGAAGACAAGAAATTAGTTTTGGAAAAAAGGGAGCAAAAAAGGGATTAAAAACGGAATGAGAAGATGAGGTAAACTGGATGAAGGAATTGGGGGTACGTTCCTGATAGTAAGCCCGGGATTGGGAAAAATTGAGAACGTCGGGGATTTTTTGATGAAGGGGTTTAAAAAATCAACGCCGATGAACCAAAAAGGAACCCCAAGTCAGATACGAAAAGAACGATTTGATTTTAAATTTAAAAAAATGATCAAGCCCGACAGAAATCGGCAGAAGAACAAAAGAAGGTAATCGGGAAAGAAAAATATGGGAAAAGAGTTTAGGGGATTGAAGAACAATTGAAAATCGGCGGAAGAACAAAGAAGGTAATCGGGGAACAAAAAAAAGATCGGGGCAGGCGATTGAAGAACGAATTGAGAAATCGGAAAGAAAGAGAGGAAGATGATGAAGAACAAAAGAAGGCAATGAGAACAGGGAAAGTTAATGGGGAAAAAAAAAAAGGGGAATTTTTAACCCAAATCGAAAAACCCCAAAAAATGAAAAAGATGGGGCGAACAGGTCGAGATTAAAACAATCCATCGGGAAAATTTGTAGAGCAGGATCAGAAGATAGAACCCCAGATTGAAAAATTGGGGGGGGTTGAAACCGCACATAAAAAAGGGGAAAAGATTACCGCAAAAAAGCGAGGAGGTAAAAAACCAGATTGGAAAAACCGGAGGCGGGAAAGAGGGGAAACCCCAGGAAAAATAAAGGTGCGAAAAAAAGGTACATCCACAATCTGATTGGAACTAATCAAAGAATGCCCGGGCAACGCCCATTAGTGCGGGGGGAATACCCTTTACGCCCCCAAAATCATTATTTTTGGGGGAAAGGTCAGAAAACCCAGGCCCAAAGGGGGAACACACCTGCTGTGATCAAACGTCGGAGATGGGTCCAGTTTTTTTTTGATGTTGGGGGAAAAACCGACGTCCAACCGAGTATTTCCGGGGGTGTAAGAATTTCGACCGATTCTATGTGCGGTATTGGGAAAGATGAGATTAAAAATGGTTAAACCAAAATGGTTTTATACTCCCGTCGATGGAACCGGGGAATATGCGACCCAATTTGGATTGAGGAATACTCCCCCAATGAATGATCAAGAATTTTGTGTTTAGACACGCGTTTCTGTCGATCCAAAAAAAATTTAAGTTCGAACCATACCCAAATTTAAAAAGCTTTTTGAACGCATTAGGGGGATTGGGGTTTAAATTTCCAAAACCCCGAAGAATAAGAGGAAGGGAAAAGGGAACCCTTAAAAACGGGAAACCCGCCCAAAAAAAGGGGAAAGGTGGGGGGGCAGGCAACCAGGGGCGCGACAGAGACAGGGGATGGGAACGAACGAGAACCAAAAACCGGATTGGGGGGGGACAAAAAAACACCCCTCGGAAGAAGAGAGAGGGAACGAGGTGCCCCAATCAATCAAACGGCCTGGTCCCAAGTGGAGGGAAGGGGAAATCTTAACAGATAGAGTCCGTGAGATAGGCCCAGACGGACCCCAAGGGAAAAAGAGCGAAATGGTCCTATCAATGATTAGTCGGTTCCTAAATCCCCAAACCCTAGAAAAAAAAATTCGGGAAATTCGTGAGAAAAAGTCCCCCGATCAAAGGAATGCGGGGGTGGACGGGAAAATGGTTATTTCGGGTGTATACAACAGTTATATAAGAAATTTTTTAATGAGTTGAGCAAAAGGAAAGGTGTGCGCCCATGAAGGGGATGATAGAGCCACTGAAGAAGCGCCCTATCACGAAACAAATAATGTTTTAAAGCAAATTGGGGTCAAGTACGAAGGGGAGCTCTAGTAGTAAAGAAGTTTTGGGATCCGATGATTATAGGGGCAGATTTTTTATCCGAACGACGCGCGATTATTGATCTTGACCACGGAGGTAGAACAGGGCAAAAAATCGGGATGGGAAAGGAAAAGGGGGGGAATTAGAAAATGTACGGGGGTGTTATCGGAGGAGGAAAAAGAAAGACTGAAAAAAAGGTTGACTAGATAGAAGACTGAAGCCCAGCAGGGCAAAAATCAAAGACGAAAAAATATGAATTTCACGGGGGCAGACAAAATTTTTTGTCCCAAAATTTTAACCCAAACTAAGGGTTTTACGCAAAATTTTTTCCCTTTTATGGGCCGTACATCATTGAACAGATAACAAACCCAAATGGGTAAACATAACGATAACAGAAATGGTGGAATTTTAATTTTAAAAAGACCTTCCCCCAAAGAAGGCAATGGAAGAATAGACCATTGTCATTGAATTTTCCGGAAAAAACCAAAAAAGGGGATAATAAAAGCACCCGTTTCCCCCCAAAAAAAGGGGGACATCAGCACGAACACGGGGAGAATGGTTGCAAAGGGGGCTCGCTAGCCCCAAAAGGTTCGGGGGGGCGAGGTGTTGTTGGCCGACCGGGAACGGGCCCGAGACAGTTCTGGTCCCGGGGAGGGAAAGGGGTATCTGGGGCTGCCCCGGGTCGAAAAACAAACAGTATCGGAAAGAACGAGGGGAAAAATTAATTTACGGACAATTTTTTCGTGATAACAATCAATAGTCGATCGAATATTCCCAAAATGATAGCTGCTTTTGAGAAACAGATCAAAAAACGTCGAGTGGATCGGAAATGGGAGACGTCTTAAGGGGCAGCGCCTCACCCCGGGTGGTCCCTAAAAGACCCCCGGGAAGAGCGAAGGGCGAGGAACCGAGGGGCCCGAACCGCCGACGCTCGTAGTGGGAAAAATAAAAAATTTCTTTGATCGTAAGACGGGGATTCCGGATTTTGGTTATATGAAAGAAAGGTAAAGACACCCTAGATATTTTATCATTAGGGTTTTTATAGAATTAATAAAAATTCAGTTTATTTTGTTACGGAACAGGGGTTTATTAATAACCCGGCCCCCTTAAGGGAAAAAACACCTGTCCCCCAAATAAATTTACTGAGAAAAGCCCGGCCACCTTTGTCACAATATATATATATATATATATATATATATATAATAAAATAAAATTTAAAATTTTGGGGGTTTTTTTAGAGGGGGGAAGTCCCCCAAATTTTAAAAATTGCCAATTAATAAAAAACAATTGAACTAATTTTAAAAAGAAGATGTAGATAATAAAAATAGGTAAATAAAAAAAAGAAGATGTAGCAAAATAAATACTTTAAATCGAAAACTGATTTTTTGGGAAAGGGTTTTGAAACCCCGGGCCCTTTTATCCAATAAACCAATTTTACCATCATTTATAATAATCCCGCGATATTTAAAAAGCTATTTAAACGTAAAAAGATAAAACATTTACATATTTATGGGTTTGGTGCAAAAAATGTATTGGGGGTCCATTTATTTTTTTCAATCATCTATGTCCCCCTCTGAAGTTGGGATATGGCCGTTCTTAGGGCCCAAAAGGGCGGCCTTGCGAAAACTGAAAAATCTAGAAAAATTTCTACATAATACAACGATGTTTAGAAACAATAAAGATATCAGGTTTAGAAATTAAGACTCCTGTTTTTTTCCCTTTATATTACAAAAGTTAAAAATGCTGCCAACTCTGATATTTGAAAAAAAATAAAGTGGCGTTTTGTAAGCTTAAAGGTCTTCTCACGCCTGTTAACAAAATATATTACATTATTTAATACGGGGTAAAAATTTCCCATTTGCTTTGATTATGTCTCTAGTCTGACATAGATTTCAGCAATTGCTGTAGTCGCAGGCAAAATTAAACTTGTTCTCTCAGACAAGCATGTTTAATATTTTTATTAGACAAACTGCATTTTTATTTTCACCCATAACTGACCACATAACCTACAGGGTCCTATTGATCAGTGAATGCATGGAATTTAAGAAGTGAATGAATTTGCTTTCTTAGTATTTTAGGTAGTTTTAATAGTGTCACTCTAGTAGCGCCTCTAGAGTGACAGATTAGTAACCAGAGGGGACCAAATATAAGAATATTTACCGCTTAAATGTCCGACCCTTTTCATTACTGGACATTTGATTGATAAGTCTAATCAAAGATATCCCAATCTTTGTTAATATTCTTCTTCATAATTCAAGTTTCTATTGGTTTCTAACTTTATTCATTTAAAAAAGGGTACCGATATTCATATTATTTTGTGAAATTTTTTAAATTTAAACACGTTACGAATTCTCGTACAGATCAAAATACAACCAATTTCCAAGAAACATTTGAGGAACAGATGTTTTAAACACCTGTGCTAAATACTCCCTAACGTGTTTGCAAATGTCAAAATTTTAGTCAGCCAATGGCGGTCGAACATGATTTGGATCGCAGGAATAAGCTCACATAATTCCTCACTTTCTTCCCCACCTTTAAGAATCCATCCCCGTGTTAAAAGGGAAACAGCGGCCACAGGCCTCCTGTGTCCAATGCCCTGTTCAATCTTGAGCTGTTGCCACTTGCTCAGTTATCGCTTCCCAGCTATGATAACAAAATTACACTGCTTGAAACGTTCAGCTTCTGTCGGAAAGTAAGGTTTCAGTGCACCTGTAATTAGTCGATTCTCAAAAATTTTTTAATTGAAAAACACCTACCGTTGACGAGTTATTACTTTTTATTCATCTACCAAACTTTTAAACGGTTCAGGGTAACACAACTTAAACGGGTTTAGGGTAAAATGCAGGTTTTGCTGAACAACGGAATCATGGGGAAGTAACAAGCCGAAGAAAATGGTCTATAATATTTTAATTTTCGAGATATTTAATCATCTTCGTTTTTTTAAATGGAACTATATTTTTATCACCAGCAATGGATAGATCATAAAAAGATGATTAAAATGATGTATCATATGCTAATATTTTGATAGAACTTGAGTATAAAATTAGATTTCTGATATGTGATTTTGAATTAAACGGAATCTTTAGCAGCCCTTCCCAACTCTCGCTTTGGGGAGAGGGTATCACGGCGTCTAGACAGTTGCATCTTGACTGAGAGGGTGGCAGTGGGGATAAGAGGTAACTACAGCAATTTTGGTGTTGACACAGACATCACATAAGAAATACCAATTTTAATTCAGAATGGGAGATGCTTTCCATTTATTTATTTGATTTACTTGCCTTCTAGTAGAATTTCAAAACATGATCGTTCCAAGAACAAAATAAAAATTGGTAGCGTAAAGATGATGTTAATAATAATAAATATCATTTTCAAACTGAACAAGAAGCCAACCACCGTCTCTTCTTAGTAAATGCATTTTTAACTAAAATGATCACTTTCCACTTCAACCTATACGACTGTTTTTCTTGAATGGAAAAAAAAACGTACACTTCCCTCTTCTGCATTTTCAAGTTTGGGGAAGCACTTGGCGTTATGAAATGAGAAACTTCTAATCAGGGTGAGCAGTAGCAATGAGATATGCATTTTTGTTAAAGATTGGTAAATTCACACTGATAGAACTCTCAAGAGTATTTCAAGTTTTTTTTTACTTGGTTCTTCTGGTGGTACGTGTTTAAATAGTTTAGTTTCCGTGAATAATAAGAGAAAATGTCTACTATCTATTATTTGATGAATTAATCAAGATATTACAATGAAAATCTTTAAAAATTTATTCCTTCCCATATATTAAAAAAATGTCGGGTTTTTGCAATTTAGTTCGATTTTTGTAAATATAGAAAAAATTTTTATTATTATTATTATTATTATTATTATTATTATTATTATTATTTTTTTCCTGTTAAAAATTTTTTTACTTCGTTCTTTTGGATTATCGTTGATTTAAATTTGAAGAAGATTTTAAACTCAGATGAAAAACCCGGGGGAAAAAAATTTCATTCAGATCTTATAATTGATGTTTGTTCATATTTTTTCCCGGTCAAGATAAAGGTTGCTGAAATTTTACATTTTTCATTTCTCAGGCCCATCCCTTCACACCCCCTTTTAAACAATCAGTATCAACGTCAGAAGGCCACCCTTAAAACGGGGGCTTTGAAAAAGGCTGCCCGTTTTTTTTGGGGAAAACCCATGCCAAAAATCTAATTTTTTAAAATTTAAATTACTCTAAAATACTAACATAATACATCATTTTTTTCCGTTTGTTCATGATCTATCCTTTGGGTTGATAAAAAAATAATAGTGAAATTTAAAAAAATAAAAAGATGATTAAATTTCTGAAAACTAAAACTTTATAGGGGAATTTCCCTCTACCGGGCATGTTTTGCCCTTTGATTCTGCATTTTCAGCGAAAACTGAACTCGAAAATTTAAACCCTTTTTGGGGAATATTGGGAAATCAATCCACCAAAACCAAAAATTCCCCTTTAATTCCCCCAAATTTTTTAAAACTTTGCATTTAACAAACGCATGAAAAAGGATGACGAAATCGCCCGTGGTAAAAACCTCAAAAGCGTCATATTCGGGTATTATTTTTTTTAATTAAACCTCAAAAATTCAAAGCAGTTTTTTTAAATTAAAAAAAACTCCCTTTTTATTGAAATAAAATCAAATTGATAGACAAAAAATTTTGAAGAGATGTGAACTTCTTCATCCTAAATCTTATTTTTAATTTTAACGATTATTTAAATGTTTTCTTAAGACCGGAGCACGCTCAAAAAAAAATTTAAACAAAAATTTGGGGGATATTTTTGATTAGTATGTCGTAGTGGCTTCATTTTTGGGAAAGAGACGATTCTTTCATACGCTCAGAGATTTTCTGAGTTTCATGAAGATAAACCTGGCATCCCGTACGGAAAAGACGTAAAACCTCCAGTTCCTCGATTTTGACGCGTTGGCGATGACCCCAACAATCCGGGGGTTGGGGGGTTAAAATTAAAAATTCATTTTTAGTTCAAATGGAAAAAAAATTTTCAAAAATTTTCCCCTGAACTTGGGAATAATTAAATTTTTAAAAAAATTTTAAATTTAAAATTTTGCCCCTTAATTGAATTTCCAACTTGTCGTTCATTCCCTTAATTAAAATGTCCTTAAATAAATATATGTTCTTTTTTATAATAGTATTTATTTTCGATATTCCACGCTGATGTTTAAAATATTTCAAAGGGGAGCAGATTTACGGGTTTAAAAATGAATTGGGATGTTAAAACAATGTATTTCTTTTGGAACGTGTGAATCTGAGGCCGGAAACTTTAATGTCTATATTTTTTTACGTGAAAACAATTAATGTAACATTATTGTTTTCTTTTATATTTAATTTGAAAATTTTCCCCCAATTTTATATGAAAGGTTTGGGTTCCTAAGAAGGTGGATAAAGGTTTTTCGAGGGGAAAAGGGGTGTTACGATTTACGCTACAAGCTCAGCCTATTTCGCCTTAAAACGTGGAGGAAACCGCAATTTTCACCTGGGGGGTGTTTCTGAACCAAAATTTTGACTCTTTCTTGCTTCCAAAAGGGGAAAATTGTTCGGTATCGATTGGGAGTATTTTAAAATTTATCGAATTGTTAAACAAAAAGGAACTTAGAGTATTTAGAATGAAAAAAAAATTAGGGGGCTGGGAAAAAAAGGAATATTAAGGGCCCAATTTTTGTGGCAAAAATATGCAAGCGTTGTGGCCTTTTTTCCCCCCACCCCCCTTAGGAACTTCAAAAGTATTTGCCGGGGAAACCAAGCCGGGTTCCCAAAAGGCTAGTGGAAAAAAATTTTGGGGGAACTGCCAAAAACATATTTGTCTTTTACATGCTAATTTCTTATAAACAATTATTTTCCCCGGGAAAACCGAAAGATAAGGGGCTAATCGGTTGGGGAAATTTTGCATCTCGTTTGGGAAATTTTAAAAAAACCCTAGTTTTTTTTGGTTTAAAAAATTTTTAAACAATTTTTCCCAAAATTTTCAATTTAAAAAGGGAAGGGGTTTTTTTATATTAAATCCTCAAATAATTGGGGTTGGGGAAAAAGTGATGTTATCAGACGCGAAGATCCTATAAACAATTGCGTATCCCCGAAAACGAAAAGGGGATAAACTCCGGGTTTGGGTTGGAATTTGCATCTTGTGTAAAGGGAAATTTACATGAGGAAAAAAAAAATTGCAAAAATTTTTAAAATTATAAAAAATTTCCAATTTGCAATTTAAAGGGGGGAGTTTTTGGGTTCCCAGAACCAAAAAAAGCGGATTAACAATTTTGCAACAATTAACAATTTTATAAACAATTTAAATGTCTTTTTTCCTGCCGGGGAAACCCCCCAAAATTTCCCAATTTTATGATAGCAAAAAAAAATTTTGACATGAATGCAAATTAATTGTTTAAAATCATTAATTTTCTTTTAAAGATCCCAAAATACAGTTGGTCTTTGAAATTTTCTGAAATTGTTCCCAAATGTCCCCCTAACAATTTTTAAAAAATTTTTGATTTTTGGAAATGTAATAAATATGAAAAATTGGGAAAAATTTCAAAAAATAACTTTTCTTATTTCAAAATTCTTTAGTAAATAGTCATTTTTAAACCCTAAATTTTTCGACAAGAATAAATTTAAAAGTAAATAAAACTAATCCTTCCAAATTAGTTTATTTATCTGGGATAAATTTAAATTTTTTCAAAAAAATTGTGTTCTTGGGTTTAAGTGCTATGTGTTCATATATATTTCAATGAATTTACTTTCATGTTCATACAAGTGTTTCTTCCATGATTTTTATTTAAAATCCACTTGAAAGAGGGTTTTGTACGTAATTTTGTTGGGTTGGTTGAGTTGCTGTGGTTTTGATCCCCTGGCGTTTCCAGCGGGCTGGCGCCGTGCAAAGCGAACAGCCCGAGGATAAATTTTTTTCCCATATTGACGGGGACCACTTTGGGGTTTATTAAAATTTGGGCTTCATCCTTTAAAACAGCTTTTAAAGGGTTTCCTTTTGACCCATTTGAATTTGCTGGTGTTTCCGTGGCCCGGGTTCTTTCTTTTTTTAATTTTTAAAGCGTCTTAAAAATTTTCCATGTGTTTTTGACCACTTTTTTACTTTTCTGTGGTGAAATACATTTTCTTATTAATTTTGGAATTTCGCCGATCTCACAAGGTCTTCAGCTAAAAAATTTAAAAAAAAGACAGTTCACCCAAATTTTTGACACGATTTTTGTTCAAAATCTTCCTTGAAATTCTCAACAAAACGATTAACTAAAATTAAAAATTCGTCCGTTTAGATGAATTCCAAATGAATATTATAATTCCAAATTTCCAAATGAAAATTTTTCCGGGCGATCTGGCCGACCCCGGGGGCTGCGATTTTGAAAACTTCTTCAAGAATGGGGGTCTGTATACCCCCTCACAGAAATAGGGGGATGCCTTTTGCGGCCAAATCTGGCTTTTCCACAGCTTGACAACCATGCTGGGCCGCAATCCTGGCGTCAAGCCAGCCCCTTATCATTTGGGTTTTCTCCAAGTTTGAATGTCCCCTTCCTCCCCCCGAAAATTTTCTCCGAGTTATCTCAAAGGGGCGGGCAATTTCTGAGGTCAGGGCGCTGCCTCCCGGGGCAGGGGGACAGGGAGGAGGGGGGAGAAAAGTAAGAGGGGTAACAGGAGAGGGGACGGAAAAAGAAAGATAGATAGATGATAGATAGATAGATAGATAGATTTATTAAAGTTCCCCGGAGCTAATGCTGGGTGGCAAACATTATTACAATTAGATATACAATTACAAAACTATTACGAATATTTACAAATAAAATTTACAATTAGAATTAAAATTAATATCCTAGTTATAATTAATTTTGATTTAAATCTATATGTTGACTTATAGTTTTTCTAAAAATTTCACCCCCCCCCCACTTCACTTCACTTCATTTCACTGCGCTGCACTACACCCCCCCCCCCCCTCCGTCCCCCCACCCCCTACACTTCACTTCACTTCACAAATAAGAGATTTTGACTATATTATTAATAATACTAACGATTAAATAATAAAACCCAAAATAATAATAATAATAATAATAATAATAAAAATAAAAGTCCCAGTTCTATTAATGATGACCTACATAGAATTAAGTATTTTTTTAAAATTTTCACTACATTAGAAGGAAGAGTCTCTGCCCTTTTTGATAGTTTTTTCCCAAATCTACTATAGTACGATTCACAAAAGGAGAACTTGCCTACATCAGTTTTTTTGTTTTTACATCGTTTTTTCCGGGGGATGGTCTTTTATTTTTATAATCAGATTTCTGTAATCTTTACTGATGTCTGCCCACTGAGTCCCCTTTGTATGTCTTGTACATTACGCATAAACGCGCCTGTTCCCGTCTTTTAGAAAAGGGGTTTCCCATTCATTTTGGGCCATCAACGCGCCCCGGGATTTACAAATTTCCCCGGGCCCCGTTTTTGAATTTTATCTAACGCCAGGTTTGCCCTTTTTCTGTACGGGCCCCAGCAGGCCGCCCGAATTTAAAATAGGACGAAAAGGGAAAGGGATATCCCAAGGATCGGGATTAAACCCATTTTTTTTAGAATGCGCATTACAAAGGCAGCCCCCTCCATGTTTTTTTGCCCGATTGTTAAAAAGGATCCGCCCAAACCCCGCCGCTACGCGGGACCAAACCTAAGTACTTACAGTGTTTTCACGCGGTATATCGTTAGTTCCTAACTTGTAATTCGAGTGTAAATTCGAGCGAGATTTGCAAAAAAATAAATTTCCATTTTTTCCGGATTTAATTCCATCTTATTTCTGCACGCCCAGTTCCATAAACAGAAATCGTTCTGAAAACATTTCATCCGAAGACGCGCCAACCCCAAATATATTATGCAATCATCAGCGAAAAGTCTAACTTTCGATTTTATTCCAGTTGAATTTCTTTAATAAACGCTAAAAAATGGGCAATGGCCCTAACACACTCCCGGGGGACCCCAGAGGTTACATCGGTTTTCGATGAGTGTTTGTCCCCTATTCTGATTGCTTGAGTTGGGCCGGGTATGAAATTTTTATCCAAAAGATTATTCGATGATCTAATCCATTTTTTGAAAAGTTTTTCAATTAAAGGCCAGGGAAAAACCCAGATCAAATGTTTTAAAAAAGTCTAATATTACTGCACTACCCTACTCCCTTCGTCTAATGAATTCATGTCCTGACATAAAGAAATAGTTGGCTGTCGCACGAATAGCTAGGACGAAAACCGTGTTGTTTTTGGGAAAAAAGCCAGTCGGTTTTATTCCAGACTCGTCTAATATATTCCGCAATCATGTGTTCCATCTGCTTGCATACAACTGATGTAAAAACTGAAATTATGTGTGCCTGTAATTATTAACAACCTTTGTCCCCTTTCCTTGTGAATCGGCACTAAAATTGGGTTTTTTTCCAATTTTGAGGAATCGTATTTTTTTTTTAAAGTGACATCCATTAACCTAGCAAGGAAAGGAATCATGGCTTCCCCCCCAATTTCAATTTTTCCGGGATTCCGTCAGGATTTACAGATTTATTTTTCCTAATTTTTGCAACCTTTTCTAATAATTCCTGCATCGACTTAAAGGTTTCATAACGGGGGATTTATTTATAAATCTGATCCTTTCGGCTTAAAAACTGACGGGGTAATGCCTATTTAAACAACCCCCTTTTTTCCCCGTCATTTGTAATTAACGAACCGCGCCCGGGGCAGATCGCTGGAATATTTTCTTTTTTCCCCTTTCATGTCTTACATACTTGAAGACTTTTTCCCCAAAGTTCAATCGATCGTTTAGAATGGGTTTTTAGGTTTTTTTTTGGGTATGTAATTTTTAATTTTAGTAAGTCTTTAGATAATTGTAAAAAATTTTTTTTGTGTTTTTTTGTTTACATTGCGTTTACTATACGCTTTCCTAACCTTCCTTTTCAGTCGCCTCACTTTTTTGTTGAAATAGCCCGGGATCCGAATTGCACCGTAGTTTCTTGGTAGGTACGAATTTTTCTAAGATTCTAAAATTATGTTCCTAAAGTTTGTCCAATCTGTTCTACTGTACATCCGCTAGAAGCCCAAGTTGAAAAGGTTTTCAAATATAATTGCATGTTTGTAACATCTGTTCTATAAAACTAAAAAAATTTTTCTTTCTTTAAGGGGATCGTTTCGCTTACCCTCTCTGCACTTTTTGAAGGACTCTTTGTGGTCGCAACCGGGGAATTATTTCGCATGAAAGAAGTTTGTCCCCCGGTGAATAAGGAAAACGTCCAGTAAAGCATTATCGCGTGTCGGTTTAGTCACTACCTGCGTTGCCGTTGCCCCAAAACCCAACCCTCGTTAACGAGGGGGTTGGGCGGCGCCCCCCTTCACCCCCCAAACCCCCCTCCCAAGAGGGGTGCGGTAAATTTAAGCTCCTCCGAAAAATGACGTTTTTCCCATTTTCCCCATTGGGGGGTTCGCTTTTACAAGTTTTTGCAACGGTTCGTCCCCCATTTTTCTGGGGACCTAAAAGCACCTAAAATTCCCCTTGGTTTTTTGAATTTCTATTTCGAATGTTTTACCCCTTATTTTTTCAAATTTATCATCCACCCATCCCTTTTACTGCTTCAAAGTTGTCTTTACGCATATAAAAACCCCCCCCGCCAATGCGATCTTTTCTATCACGTCTGAATGTTAAGAAATTTTGTCTGAAAATTTGTTTTAATATTTCCGCATTGAGCCATGATTCCGTCCCTATCACGACATCTACATTATAAGATTCAACAGTGTTCCAGAAATGAACAGCTTTATTATAAAACTCCCAATTAACCGAGAAAGACCGGGGACTCACCTTTTGCGCGATTACATAGTGAAAGTCCGTCTCGCCACCGTTCTCGCGTCGTTGTCCGCCGTTATGTCGCCGTTCGTCGTCGCTGCCCCCCCGCCGCCGTCCTCGCCGCCGTCACCTGGCACTGTTTCCCTCGCCGCTGCGTCGCCGTCCCACGCCGCCCGTCCCCCGCGGGCGCCGTCCTCCCCCCGTCACCGCGTCGTCGTCCCACGCCGCCGTCACTGGCCGCCGTCCCCGCCGCCGTCACCGCGTCACTGCAGGTTTTTTGGGTACGTCGTCGTCACTCCCCCGCACTGCAGTCCGCCGTCGACATTCCCACACAAACCATTTTTTTTTTTCGATATCCTTTTCCGCCACCGCCATGCGGTCTCACGAGCTTGGCGCGGGAAAGTTTTTCCCCGGGCCCCTACGCGCGAGAAGAGTCCACCCAGCCTTTTGGACCCCCGGGGCGATTTAAATGCAAGCCGCCGACCGAAATCGCCGTCCTGCAACCAAGAATTTGGGGGTTTACAAAAACACCTTTTTGTTTGCGCCACCATTGACATCCGGTTTACTACATCAACCCGTCTCCACGGGGAAAGCCGCGACGCCTGAGAACCCACCAATATATATTTTAGCACTTGGGGAAATTTTTTTTGCATTTTATCACGAGGTCACCCATATCCCCGACGAAGTCCAGATTTCTTTTTCCTGAGATCGTTTTTTACCGAATTGGACGGTATCTGGCGTTCCGAGATCCCTATTCTCCAAAATACCTTCGCAGCTACTCAGTACGAATTCCCGGGGGTAAAAACATCCATATGTTTGGGTGATTACCACGTGTTTGACTATCGAGTTCCAATTACGAGAATGGGCTTCCGTTGGTTTACGACCGGCTGCGCGGCGTCCCCTACTGGAAAAGCTCGGAGTTTTGCCTCCAGAGTTTCGTTTAACTCCGGGGAAATCTTGGATTTGCAGAAGAGCAGCATCCAGTTTCTCTTCCAGTAGCCGGGCTGGTTTTGGGGAAATTTGGGGGCAGGGGGATCACCCCGCCAATTGCACTGAGGGTTTGGGTTTTGAACCCCGTGGACGCGACGAACCAAGGGGCAGCGGGTCAGGGAAGGGGGTGTGACATTTTTTATCGAGTTCTTTTCCATGAAAATTAACTTTTAATTTATGGTATCTAATATTTGAGAAATTTGTGGCAGATTAAATTAATAGTATTGAAAGTTTTTTTTTAAAAATATTTTAAAAAGCTAATAGTTCTAAAGCAAGGAAAAACTAATTATTACATAATCATTTTGGGGAAAAACAATATAAAAACATTTAATAACAAAGGGATTTTATCAACAAATTGAAATTCATGTTCACGATTTAAAAACTTGTATTTTGACATTATTACGCCTTTTTTAAGAAAATGCAAGCAATAAAACATTTTATTACGCATTATGAAAATGTAATCGCCCATTTTTTCTATAAGGGGAAGGGGATAAAATGATTTCACAAACAATTAAAAATCACTGCCGGGTGTCCCAAGTAGATTATCATTGCAAAATTGCTAATGTTAATATTGTTTAGACTATTTGTAAATTGATGCAATTTTTTTGATAATCGGTGAAAAGGAACTAGGGAACCCTCTCATTAGAAATATTTCGGAAAAAAATAATTGTCTTTTTTCTTCAAAATTTTTCAAAAAATTGCTATTTTTCTGTTACACTGCTGGGGAAAATTATATCTATCCTTTTCCCGTGATATTAATAGCAAAAAATTTTAATAATTGATATCTTTAATAAAAAAGCTAATAGCAAACTTTTAATTCTTTTTAATTTGTGGGGAAAACTACACTGAAGTTAAATATTTTCTTAAATATTTTTTAATAAAAACATAGTAAAAAGGAAAAATTTTAAAAAACCCTTTTTAAAGTTACGAATCAATGTAATTTTCTTTTAAAAAGAGCTGTTAAGAAAGAAACAAAAACTTGTTTGAATAAACTTTTAAAAAGGGTTGGGGTTTAGTTAAAAAAATTTCCCCAAATTTCCCGGGGCAATTTTCCAATTAAAAATTTTTGGGAAAAACAGTGTCTCCGAATCAAAAAAACTTTCCAATTTATGTTAGGGGTTTTTTTATGGGCTTCCCCGAAACAGTTTCTGGAGTGTTTTAGTTCGATTCAAGAAGCCCCTCTGCAATTCAAACATCCGGAAACCTTGACACGGTTATCGATATTAAAAAGAAACGGTTTTTATTCACAGGAAACACACCGTCCTCGCTTTCTAATGATTAATTGTGAAATAATTTTAGGGCCCTTGTAAGATATACGATGACAAATAATTTGTGCTCAAAGATCCCAAAAATTTTAATGCATATCGAACCTGAAAATACATTTGGATTAGACCAACACGAAAAAAACAAGAGATTCAATGAGATACAAGTTCTCATATCTGAAAACTAAACTACTTTTCTTTATTATTTTTACGAAATGAAAAATTCATACCTTCTTTAATAAATAAAAGAACTGTGTATTTGGGGCAAATATCTTGACAATTACAAAAGTGCAATATTATTCGCAAAAAATTTTTTGGGAAAAATTTGTATAAAAGCTGGTTAAAATATTTTTTTTTAATTACAAAATTAAAAGAGTAAAACAGTAAAAAAGACTAATTTTAAAAAAATAAAATGACAAAGACAGTGTTACATCAACAACGGGAAAATTAGTTTTAAAAGGGATGTTAAAAAACATCCCCCTTTTACGCATATTAGATTTATAAACCTATTCTCTTAGAAAGTTTAAAGAGTTTGCAGAGGACAAACCATCATTCCCCTATAGTCGACAAGCCGCCTTCTTCGGTTTTTTTCATTATCGCAAAATCAGGAGCATGCTTTTTTTAGTAAGGTCTGTTTTTCATTTCTGGGGATAGGGGGAGTAACTGCACGGGTGACCATGGGAAGTGGCAGTGCCCTGATCCGAAAGTGAATAACAATTCTTGCCTCGGGCTTAGAGCCATGGGATGACCACGACAAGGGTCTTATTATCCTTGTGAGTTTGAAAAGAGTTCTGCCACTCTGTTTGCACTCAAAATGCAACGTTGGATAAAATCTTGGTAGTAAGAGCAGATATTACCATAAAGATGTCTTTCTGGCTTCCTCGAGGCCAACTTTATTACCTAGTCAGAGGTTTCATTTCCACTTATCCCCACGTGGCCAGGGACACAGGAAAAAACGTAATTCAAATGATGGAGAATTAAACGATATCTTCGATGTATTTGATGTTGGATATATGATGTCAAAGGTTTACAAGGCCGTAGCTGCCTGGGTTCAAAGGGCCGGGTTCCGCCTCGATATAGATGTGTGTCGTGATGTCCTACGTATTCTCCTACAGAAAACCCCAAAGATAAAAATTACAGTGGTCGTTATATGACCTAGTAGTTAAAAAGAGACATTAAAAATATATACAAAAAACAACAACTTCCAATTGTCAAAGAAAATTTCACATATTTGAATTCGGACTTTCAATAATCGTTGCCTAATAAAACCTAAGGACTTTATTTCCCTGGGCAAAATAGTATTATAAAATGGAAATTTATTTAATCCAAAATTAAATTTTCATATATTGTCAGCTAATTCGATTATTATTTATAACTTAATATTTCAACTCTCTCAGAGATTTCCTACAATATTGCAATGATATTATTGTAGCCAATACCTATTTTATTCACACTTTCTCTATTTTGTTGGTGAAATGAACATATTTATTTTAAACTGAGTACCACTGAATTTATGAATGTTCTTTCATTACAATATTTCCATAGTTTTTAAGCTGAGGAACAGTGACGGAAAATAATTGTATCAAGTAAAAATTGTATTTAGGGGTTTTGAAGGAAAATTCGGCTTTTGAAATCCTGAAGTCCAAAAAATATTTTTCCAAAAAGACTCTGCGAACATGTATTTGTTTTTAGACTGGTTGTAGGAAAAGGACCTGTGTACGCATGGTACCGAAAAAAATTAAAACATTACTGACTTCTAAATCTGTTTTCTTTTTCAAAATTGATATTATACTAGCAAGTTGATTGGGATTCCGAATTCAATGAGAATCCAATATTTCTAAGGGTATGTTACATTATGCTCATATTGCATTATTGAAACTTTCTGAAAACGAACTCTTTCTTTTTTACTTTACACTCTTCATTGAAATACACTATACCGTTATTACAAATACTGTAGTAAATGTCACATTTTATTAATATCTCTGGGATTTTTCAACATTACAATTTATATTTAATTACATTATAACATTCGACAAATAAAGTTATAAAAAATTGTATAAATGTTTTCCAAAATTGGAAAATTGCTTTGCAGTGAAAGCATAAAAAATTTCCGTGAACCCATAATCTAAATTTTCTCATATATTGATCAATTGCACTTTCTTCCTAAGGAGTAGAGAAAGTTACGTAATGCTGCGCGAAAAAACCGATAATTTTCTGCAGAAAAACGCATATTACAAGGCCCTTGTGACGACAAAATGGATAAATCCACTTGCTAAATTTAGAAAAAAAATCCTCCAAATCGTAGTGTAGCCAGAATCCATGTTTTGTGGGTGGTTGATGGCGAAAAATCGACTGACGGCAAAATGTCTGTCCGTCCGCCCGTCCCTGAACAACGCTAGCGGCTAAACCGTTCAGCCGATTTTCACCAAAATTGATACTCCCCAATCGATCTGGCTGATGCCATAGCACCTTGAATTTGAAACGGATATTCAATTAGGGGGAGGGTATTTTACATGAAGCCCCTGGGACATTTTTGAAGTGTTCAAACAAATGGCTCCATAATTTTTTATTACTTTTTGTTGTTGGATAGTGGGAAGTGCGTTTAAGAGAATAGGGCAGGTCTCATGTTCGTTGAAAACTGATTTTTCGAGTCTTCCTACAAGTAAAATATTGAAATTTGAGATTTTTTCCCTTGATGAAAACTTTTCCTTAAAGATAAGATTTTTAAATAAGATCATGTGCAATTTTCGAAACTTTTAGTATTTTCCGCATAAGTTTCCGTGAAAATACGGGTGAGAAAGTACGTGCTGTTTTAGCATCACTAGTATTCTTTAAAACTGTCCTACTTTTAGACATTAGGCTCTTCTCTAATAATTGCAAGTCCCTTTTCTATTTTATTATGACAATGTGGTACTGAAGTACGCATGAGGAAAAGTAAAAATATTGCACTTTCTTTCTATAAAGAAAAGTTGGCATTCTATTAAAATATAATTATATTATATTCTTCCCTATATTATACATTTTATATTATATTATATTACAATATATTTAAACTTAAAAAGAATCGACCTCTGAAAACGAAAAAAATATATTAAAATGATTATGTTCCAGTTATCATAGGTTTTATTATATTTAACTACTTTTCTAAATGGTAACTGAAATAGAAACTGCTTTAGCCGAATGGTTAACGTTGTAGGTACCCTGTCAGCTTGCTAACGTTGTGAGTTCGAATTCAGAAGGTGATTTTTTTCTTCTGTTATGGTGTGATTTCAGTAGTAATATGTCCAATATTTTGTAATTAATATTAATTTTTGAAAAGACTTAGGAGCCCTAAAAAGGGCCGGTTTTGTCGTCCATCAGTACGACGACCTGAAGCCTCCGTTCTGTACTATCTGACCGAGGCTCTGGTGGTTCTATTTTCGACGAACTCTATATATTTTTGAAAATTGAAAGAAGTTAACTTTTCAAAACTACAAAATTGAAAATAAAGATCTTACTGGTTGAAAACTCTTTTCCCAATTCATGTAATAGTATAATATTGCGGATCAGTGACAAATTAGAGAAGAAAGTATGTGGTGTTGTAGTACAACTACTTCGTTGTTTACATTATAAGCATTATAATTTCTTTAAGAAGCAATCAATCAACTATTTGCAGGTAATTAAAATATTATTAGTATGTCATAAGAACAGTAAATTTAAAGATAGAATTAATTTTACAATACCCCTATCGGTGCTGTAAAGTCCTCTGTGATAGCTCCATGGATTAAACGCGTAGTAGATAGAGGAATTGACGCCAGATCAAATCCTGCCGAATAGGTTTTTTTTTACCTGATACCTGGAACACATTAATCACTGTCATCACGAGAGAGACATTCCAAAATTCTTGCAAGGAGGAACAAACTTGTTTTTGTAAATGCTAATGTGATTATATTAAGATTGTGTGCTGGTATCTTGTATTCCAAGCAATGTGACGAAACGAAATTTGGAAGAGATAGCTAAAATATTAACAGTGTCTCAATTGCAATATCATTATCATATTTTTGTGTAATCGTTAGAAATAATATGAAAAAGTCTGTACCAAGTTGTATAATCACTAGTAATTTACCTATTTAACAATTTAGAGATAATCAGAATCCTTAACAAGTCTCTGGGTTATTATAAAATTTGTAATAAAGGTAATTTTTCGTTCTTTAACAATTAAGAAAGGAATATGTCTTTTTTACACGTTTAACAAAGTTCCTTAGAGGCTATTACGAACTCATTAAAATTACCATTTTGTCTTTGTGCCTATGTGATAAATGCTAACAGAACGCATCCCCTATGTACCATTGACTGATGTTAAGGCACCAAAATTTTTAGGTCTCTCAATTCAGTCAAACCTTAAATGGAACGTCCATTTAAATGAATTGAACAAAAAATTAAGTTCATTATGCTACGCGTTCAGAATTCTTGTAAATTCAGTCAGCCTTCATACTGCTCGTTGTGTATATTTCTGCGAATGTTCATTCCTGCCTGAGATATGGCATAATATTCGGGGGAAATACATCTTATAGCTCCCAGACTTTTAGATTAAAAAAACGAATTGTACGAATAATAACCAAATCCCACCCCGTGATTCATGTAAGCTCTTCATTAATCTAGGAATTCTACCATTACCGTGTCTTTTTATTTACAAAACAGTGGTTTTTGTAAAAAATGACTGGCTCAAGGGCGGGAATATTTTTTCAGAAAATGCCGAAGTCTATTACTATAACACTCGACGTAGATATCAAATTCATCAGGTGACAGTATCAACAGCTCATTTCAAAAACTTCACATACAATGCATGTACATTATTTTACAAGACTTTGCAGATGACATTAAACGATTAAACCTAATAGAAAAGTTTAAATCCAAGTGAAATCGTTTCTGCTGCATAACTGTTTCTATACAATTAGAGACTATACTGAGCATCACAAGAAAAGTAACATTAATTTTAACAATGATACATAATGCATTATTTACCTTTTGGGACTGTATAAATGAGTATAAACAACCTGTAAACAACTATTGTACTACAGCTTCCGGGTCAATGACCCATCTCGATCAGGTTTTCGCCCAGTTTCCTGATCCATTGAGCAAATGCTGAGATGGCCCTTGTTTTGCTTCGGGACATAAATGTAACTTCATTTCCTGTGCACGTCTTCTAGAATTCAGTGGGAAATACAATTATTCAAATTATCGTTTCCATGTTGTCGCGGCAGGAAGTAATAAGATCCAAAATTTATTGCTTATTTATCTTTGAAAATAAAAGAATGAAGATTTTATTACAAGGGAGTTTTTTTGTTTTTTTCTCCCTTTCAAAATTCAAAATTTATTGCTTAATTATGAAAATATATTTTATTACATGGGAGTTTTTTGTTTTTTTTCTGCCTTTCAAAATTCAAAATTTATTGCTTGTTTATCCTTGAAAATAGATTTTATTACATGGGAGTTTTTGTTTTTTTTCTCGTTCAAAAATTATACATGGGAGTTTTTGTATTTCTTTATGGTCTTCTTAAAATGTTTAATGTAATCTCGATAGGTGAGCAACTTTCAAAATGTAAAACTAAACATAATAAAGTACGATTTGACGTGGTCGGTGAAAGAAATCAATATTTTTTTTATTATTATCTCCATTTTTAAATGAACAATGTTTTGATACGGCATATCTTTATTGCGGGGTAGACTGAGACTAAGTGGTGAGCATTCATTCAGTCCCAATTTTCACAAAGAAAATAAGTAATTTTAATTAAGATATCTCCAATGATTATTCGCCATGTTTGTGTAGGTGATCCAATGCACAAATCACCTGTCATTTAGTCTCAATATAGGAAAAAACAAGGAGGTGCGAATTTGGGATCTCAAAATTTCGGGGATAAAGTCGGTCTTTGAAATCTAAATTTTGAACTTATGATAAAATTCATAAATAAATATATTATCATGTATTTTTAAATCATCAGATGCCCTAATATTGCATTTTCCAGAAATTGTACTGCTTGAGAACGACAATGTTTAGAGAATATGATTTCTATTTCGTCTTAAATGTTACTCTCAGAGAAAATGGAGAAATTACAGAAAAAAAATATTTCGTATTCATAGATACATTAAGGGTTGCAGATTACTGAAATATCAATTACTCTCTCTGTAGCTGAAATCGTTTAACATTGGGTTTTTGATCGGAGGTACGGAGGATCGAGTCCTGCGCGATGATTTTTTTTCTTCTGTTCCGCGTTCTGTTTTAACTAAGTCTGAGAATTAAAAGATAAGAATTTTTAGCGGAAAATACTTGTATTTATTTAATGCTTATAAGATCTGTGCTGAACTTTTATACTATATAATGTGTAATTAGTTTTATCCCGCTTTATTACAAATATTTATACAATTGTGTATTTATTTTTATTCAGTTAATAAGAATTTAACATAAGCTCGCTTGCAATTAAGATAGTGAACTTTTTGACATACATTTTGCATTCACTTCCAAAAACGTTTGTCACCACTATGTCATTGTTTATGGGAAATGAAATATGAGGAAATGTTTATTCCGTTCGTTAGTGATATCCATATTGTGACCTGATAACCGTATTAATTGAGTCCTAAAGATGAAATTTCCCTTCGACAGGAATTAAACCTACATCGTTCGATTTACGACCAGTTGTTCTGACCACTGAGCTTTCGAAAAAAAATGCGTTTTACAGTTGGGTTCTGGGCTCCTGTATTCCTACGCATTTGATATTTGTCGCCACTGGCATCATTTACGTAAGTCAAATATGAGGGAAGGTTTGAACCTTTAAGTAATTGATATTAAAGTTGTGACCTTTACACAATATTGTGCCCAGATTGGGAGAAATTACTCGTTTTTTCTTGATTAGATAAATACATTCATATTTTAAAATATGAATCATTTATGTAAAAAATAAACTCACCTTGAAATAACAGTCAGTAATGCAGAAAATTCTCAGTACTGTTTTTTTGTATCTCACTTTTTGGAACTGCTGTAATAACTTTAGATGGATTTTGAACTATGATAATTCGACATCTCAGCACAAAACTAAACTTGTACTCCTCGTTTTTACTTTCTCGTATACGCACCAATATACGGAGTAATAAACGTAGTATAGAGAAAGGTATGTAATACTGCGGAAAATCGATTTTGCGATTTCAACGGTAATACACGTTTTGGAGTCGAAAAAGTGGTTTTATCCAAATCGTCCGTCCGTCCGTCCGTCTGTGATCATTACTAGCGCCTAAACCACACGTACGATCCTTTCCTTATTGAAGAAACCCCTGTTATTCTGGCTGTAGTTGAAGCTTGGAAATTTTGAAAAATCTTTAAAATTTGGGGATACTTTACATGAAGTCTTTCGGACATTTTCAAAATTTTCTCAAAAACGGCTCCTAATTTTCTTGTAAGAATAGAGTAAAATAGACTTAGAAAGATGACATAGTTCCAATTTTCACGATTAATTTTGAATTTTGAACTCTGAATTTTCGAAAATTGGAGCGTCTTCCTACAACTACAAAATTGAAAACAGAGATTTTTCTTTCAAATGAAATTTGTTGTCCATAATTCGTTCTTGCGTAACAGTCATGTAGGCTTTTTTGAAATGTTGGCATTTTTCGTGCAAAAGTGCGAGCAATATTTAAAATTTTTAAAGAATGGTTTGAAATGCAAAACTGCAATGAAACCGTTTTTCTTTTCTTACTATTAAAACGTTTCGAAACCGATTTAGCGAAATCGCACTTTTTACTGTTTCCTTCGTTGTAAGCAACATTCCTGTCTTCAGCCAGCAAAACAACAAATATCACTCGTCAACACATCGTAATATGTAAAACATTGTATAAGTGACTACGGGGAGTGTCGTCACTCATGTAACTACAGTTAAGGTGCTCCGGTGCTTGCTTGAAGAACTTGATGACTCCAGTTCAGGTCCTGACCTGTTCATGCAATTTTTTATTTTTGACTATGTGTGAGATTTTAATTAATACTTTTCCTTTTCAATAATTTAAGGTATGCATTTGCGGTTGTCGTTTGAGAGTTTACAAAAACGAATGAAGTGGTAATAGTGTAACATTTATATATTCATATTACCAACAACACGAGAAACTAAGAGCTTATTTTTATTTAAATGTGAGAAGATGAACAAAAAGATAACAACGGCGTAATGATAGGTCATTTTTCTTAAAGTCAATAAATGTTTCTTAGATTCTAGTAATTACTTGCAGCAAATGAATTCTGAATGTCGGACCGTGTCGAAACTTGTGTTTTAACCCAACGTTATTACGTCTAATAATCTCACCTTCGACAGAGGCGATAAGGGTTGAGCGTCAGGCTAGAACCGAAGCGCCTGCTAGCAAAAATTACATAGTACTGAACTGAAACATTCTTAAGTCGAATTAACTATTTTATAGTGCGTAGATTTCTTGCTTTTTATGTCTCGTAGAGGTAATTTATTTAATATTTTAAATTGCAGAAGTGCGGAAAAGCAATGAGTTTGAAGACAAAATTCGTAAGATTCTTAATTGAGTAAGTTCACAGAAATGTCGTGTGTTGGTAGCGCAATCGCTTACGTGCGTGGCTTTACAGTAGAGGAACGCGTGTTCAAATCCGATATATCAGCGGTTTTTTACTTGACGAGCAATGAAAATCAATTCCTCATAACGATGTCAAGAATGTTCTAAACATTCCTTTTCTTTACAAGAAGATACCATTACAAAACTGCGGAAATAATTTGACGTACTTTCGATTGCTGGTCGTTTACCAGATCATTCACTACTCCATATTTTCCTCTTCATAGGCCGTTTTTGGTTTTTACATTAGTACGTTCGTTTCCTTCCCAATCCCTAATACGAGTATTACGTCCATTGTAATTAATGTTATTTATTTGTGTCTCACTGTTCTTTTGTCAAGTTCTCTAGCTGAAATGTTTTTTTTTTCTGTAAAAAATTAAGAAATGCTTACACTTCGCTACTACCAAAATATGAAGAACTAGAGGTGCTACAGAATGGGACAGGCTTTCTCGTAGCAAATGTTTATAATTTCCTTTGTGTGGACTGTTTTTAAGGTTTTGCTTCGTTCTCTGTCCTGACATCTATCGCCGCACAAAACACATTTTGACATTTTTCAACTTTTCGGTTCCAAATAGCTCTTTTCACAGGAATCTATTGAGTTTTCGAAAACTTCCTCTAAAGTCATTTTAAGCACTTCTACTACAAGTTAAATAATGTATACAAATCTATTCATATGCGCATCTTAACGGGGTGAGAGATATTTCAAAAAATTACATTTGTGTAATTTTTGAAAAAACAAAAGAATATAACAAAATGAACTTTACGTCATATTAAACAGTGCAATTAGCACTATCCATTGGAAAAGTTTAAAGAACACATTTGAAGCCATTTTTGAGAAAATAGCGTTTAAGCGTTTCTGAAAATGCGGAATTTTGAGGTCATTTTTACAAAAACTATTGGGATTTCGAGAAACTTTTTTGACATTTTTTTAAGCACATTTACTCAAATACAATTAAGTGAAGAAATTTCCTTTAATGTAAATATTACCAACGCGAGAGAAAAGTCAAAAAAATAAATTTTTGTAATTTTTGAAAAAACAAAAGAATAGAGCAGTATCTTGTTTATGTCATCGGATAGACTACATTTGGCATTACCCCAACCAAAAATTTAAAGAAAAGTTTTGAGCCGTTTTTGAGAAAATCTTGTTTATGTAAATTTTTAAAATTGCAAATATTGCACGCCATCTTGTGCGAAATCAACTAAAACTTTAAAAAAATTGCATGACCTAATTTAAATAAATTAAATAAAATATTTTAAATAAAATATCTAATTATGAGCAACAAATTTCATTTGAAGCAAAATCTCTATCTTTAATTTTGTAGTTCTAGTGAGACGCCGCAAAATATTTAAATTTTCGCAATTTTTGAAAATTCGGAGTTAACCGTGAAAATTGGACATATTCTATTCTACCTTTATAAGTGTATTTTCTCTATTCTTACAAGAAATTTAAAGAAAAAATTTTGAGCCGTTTTTGAAAAAAAATTGAAAATGTCCGGAAGGCTTTAAATAAAGTCCCTCCAAAAATTAATGAATGTTTTTAAAAATCTCATAGCTTCAGTTCAGGCAAAAACGACAGAGGTTTCTTTAATTTGGAAAAAAGTCGTATGCATGGTTTAGATGCTAGAGTTGTACCAGACGAACAGACGGACGTTTTGCTTCCAATTGTTTTTGGCCAAGGATTCACAAAACTGGAATTCTGGCTACACCGCGAGTTAGAGGATTTTTTCTCTTAATTTAGCAATTGGTTTGATTTAGTTTTTCGTCACCAGAGCGCGGCAATGATTTTTTTCCGCCGAAAATGCGCCGTTGTTTCGCGCAGCATTACATAACATTCTCTATACTACGTATATTACTCCCTATATACGTAAGTATACCAGAAAGTAATATGTAAAGTGTTTGTTAACATGCGTTACGCAGATAAATTTTAAGGAATGAGTTAGTGATGAAGTTCAAAAAAATAATTCTTGGTTTTTAAAACCATGTATTTATATAATAAATATTCGATTATTAGTTGAAGTAAATATGTTTATCATGCCCATTTGCTAACATTCTGAAAGGCTACATTGTTGTGAATGATAATGATTAATAAACAAGCCTATTATTAAATATTCTTCTCAGCCATTCATTCAAAAGTATGCTACAACTATTTTACAAAACTATCCCACCGCGGATCCAAAAGAAAAGACTCAGGGTCACGTGCCCTCTCTTCATGCTAGAAAATATTTATTTCTCTCTCATAATGAACTCGTGGTAAACCAGTAAAAAATTTTTTTTTTTAAAGTTCTTTAACCATTAACTTGACGTTGTTTGTTACATTATTTTAGGAGTCACCCAATAAGTCATGCAAGACTAGTAAAACAAAATGTTGAAAGGTTTGTTTAGTGCATAATCCAAATAACTAAAAAATGTTGGTGGATATCGTTTAGCACTTCCAGAACGGCTGCAAACCTTTTTGGGCCAGCGTATCACTTGAAAAATAGGTAGAAAAATAATATTTTTTTTGTATCTGTAACATTTAATCCAGAATATAATAAAAACATATAAAAAATGGAGACCTAAAATAAATAATGAAAAGTCAAGACACATGGTTGTAGGGAAATCTCGATATGATCTAGAACAGAAATAGGTATGTTTCGAGTAGTAAAGGAATTTAAATATCTCGGAGTGACTATTAGAGCAGGGGGATCTAATAATAATAACTTTATTAAAATAATAAGCAAGGAATAACTTTATTAAAATAATAAGCAAGGGAAGGCCAATTTTACTTCAAATATTCATAATATTTCATAATATTTTATAAAACAAGAATTTTCGAAAGAAAACTAACCGACAATATACAAGACAATGGTGGAGAGCTGTTTTACGTATGGATCAGAAATTTGGATTAAAAATGATGCAATAAACTCTCGGTTAAATGCTTAGAAAACGAATTTTTGGGACGATGTTGTGCGTATATATTTGATAGAATACCAAACGAAGAGATTAGACAGATAATAAAGATTTAGAGACAAGTGATCAAAATGTAGAATCCAAACAACCTCAATGGTATGCTGCAGAATGCATGCTGACAGAATATCAAAATTATCTTATTAGTGAATCTCTTTCGAAAGAAGAAAACGAGGAAGGCCAAGGAAATCTTATAAGCACGTCATGGATCTGACAATGAAGAGAGAAGAATAGAGGAAGATGCCTGACGGAATAAAAAACATTGGCGTGTAGATTGTGAAAAACGGTCATTACAGCTGTAAGATACTCGCTTAAGAATGAATACTAATTACCTTAAACCCGAAGTGCAAGATACCGGATGAAGAATCCTTGTTATTATGTGCTGGCACAAGTAAGGGGGCAAACAGATCTTGCCGGGAAAACCAAACCAAAACCAAAGTTACGTTCTTATTTGAAAAGATTAAATGAAAACAAAGAAAATGTGATTATTTTTAGAGGGAGTCCTGTAGATAACAAATATCAGATATTACCTATTTGGTATTTATAATATTTGTTAACTTTGTCCATTTATCGGCATGATCGCTTTTTTAATGGAATAACTATTCTTCGAATTTACAGGTCGAAAAGTAAATATAGTATTTAGTAAAAAGATGATTGAACTATGTTTTCGAAAAATTTACGGGGCTGAAGTAAAAGAGAAAACTATTACAAATAGTAAATTCACATTTCTTATATGTTGCACTAATGAATAGTATCAATTCGCAATTAAAATCTATTTTCGACCCACCAATAATAGATGTGTCTCTTTAACCTGAAATCTTTCGCTTATGGCGGGGTAACATAATTCACCGGAAAGTGTACGGCATTTTATCGACGAATGACAGAAAATATAATTACAATAGCCAGTAGGACTTCTAATGCAGTATTCCAAAGGCAGACTTTTTTTTAAAACTCCAGACATTTGTTCATTTCTCTCTCATGGTATGCAACATGTTTTCTCAAGTTAATGGTGAAATATTTAGTTTTACTTTCGGAATCCTAAGACTTAGGTAAAAAGGGAAAGCAATGGTAACCCTGAAGATTTGGTTACGAACCCAACAGCGATAGCGCAGATTTCTCCTTCTTCCCGACCTTGCATTAAAGTGGTCGCAAAAGTGGTCGCAAGTGGTCGAAGAGTGCGACCAAATGTGAATGAATTATGAATTTGAGGTCATTGTGTTATTATTTAGATTTTCTTTGTAAAATCGTCTCTGCGTGAGATATATTATATACGAACACAAACTATCATTCAATAGGCAGTACATTTTAAAGCGTTACATTATAATATAGTAGCAGTGCGTTTCAACAATAATAAATATTTTAGATATATTTTTAAAATTCAACCTTAATTCATATTATAGTACTTTAATTAAATTACTTTATTAATATGTATAACTTTTTTAAAATTTTAAATTATATTTTATTTTGCAATTTGTTTGTGTACAAACATTTGGCAAAATTACATAGATTTACGTAAACAAATACATGAGAGGGGTAAAATCCATGACCGTACTCACCAATGATACGTTATTAATACAAATTAACTATTAATTACAATTTCTGAAATGAATAATTTAAAGTCGATATAGAAGGTAAAGTATGATGGCGTTGAAGTCGTCTGCGGAGTCACTATTGTCTAGTAAATTGATGGCTAGAATATTCGGATGATTATGTAGTCTTGTAGGTATTTTGCACTGGTATTCTTGATTTCTTCTTTTTTAGTTGGAATCTGTAAGTCTTGTGTAATGTTGCATCTGTTACGTACCAGGGGCATTTACAAATTTTCTTAAGGCTATTGACTGAAACGTTGTAATATTTCAATATTAGAATTTTGAGCTGTTCTCCAAAGTTGAATTTCATATGTCCATACTGGTTTTAATATTGCTTTATACACAATTACTTTGTTTCGATGCTTAACGATGATTTTCTTCCAAGTAGCCAGTTTAACCTTCTAAGTTTTAGGTCTAATTCTTTCTTTTCTTCTTTTTATGTTTTTCCATGTGAGTCGTCTGTCCAGAGTAAGTCCGAGATATTTTGGTGAGTCATTTTGAGGAATACATTGCGATCCGATTTTTATTGGTGGGCACGTTTCGTGCTTCAGACTGAAGGTGACTTGACAGACCTTTGTCATTGATCTTGAGGCGCCAGCTTCTGCCACTTGTGGATGGATTACAGATGTTCTTCTACGAGACGAGATGCTTCATGTATAACTTGGGAATGAAATTTTTCCCAAATCAAAAAATTAATTGCCTATTTTGTTTAAATGTTTATTAACAATTCATTAAAATTATAAATATGCAGTACTGAAGATCCAATAAATTGGCAATTTTATAAATGTAAAAAAGTATGAAAATAGACAAAATTCTATTTTGCAACAATATTTACAGAAGAGGATATCTATTCATTTTCGAACGATTATCGTGATACAGATTTCGAAGTTTGACAAAATTTTGAAACATTATTAACCATTACAATTTTGAAATAATTTATGACATGAGAATTCTAGTGATTCTTAATGGATTAGGAAAACAGTGTTTGCATAGGTCTGCTTATCTAGAAGAAGTGGTGTAAAATTTCGATGACGTGTAAAAACTTAGTGTGCATTGCTCGTCTCCAAAAATAAAAATAGCGTAACGTAAAATGTACTTGCTATAATAATATAAATATATTAATTTCATTGCGTTGATTGGGAAAACATATAAATTACATGTAAGTAATATATTGATATGTGTGTGTGTGTGTGTGTGTGTGTGTGTGTGTGTGTTCCTCCAAAGTTCACGCAATAGACAAAAGCTGGTGTTTTTATCTTTGCAAATATTTAGATATAAAAATGTTATATCAGAGTCATATCTTGTTTTTGATTCTTAACAAAATCTCAAAGACTAGGTATCACATATGATTTTTAATAGTTGCGATAAAGAACTCCATGTAAAATGCAATCACCCTAACGTTATATTGAAGAAGTAATTAATTGTGATCCCCAAAACAAAAGATCAAAAATCATTCATTTGCTTACAGATGCACTTATCAATCATAATGTCTGTAGTAGAAAACTTGCATTGTGACTAAATGAACTTTAAACGCGTTTAGTTGATTTAGTATTTTACATATCAAAACTATTTTATTACAATATATTACGTGACCATGTAGTATTCTTTTAATTGGTCATCTGAGAAATTGATGATGAAGTATTTCTACAACTGGGAAAACTGCTATCTCGGGGACGTGTTTTTGCAACTGACTCTAAACGTATTTCTTAAGTTATTAATTTTTCTAATAAAATAACTAGGTTAGAAATGCATCAATGCAAATTATTTGCATTTTATATTAAATATTACAATAATAAACGACGAAATGTAGACATGGAGCTTAATACTCGTTGTCCAGTGTTATTTTTTGCATAAAACACGTTTTATAACAGTTTTAAAATATGTGTTTTACTGGGAAATTGCATGACTTTATTTATGTAATTAAATGTATATACAAAATGTATGTAAACTGTTGGTTGATTTAATATTTATATTCAAATATTTGCTATAATATAACTCGCGATCACCGCCATTTTGTAATGTTCAAGATGATTAGTCCCGCCTGCCTGAAATGAAGCTAAGGCGGATTGGTCAGCTCGATTCTCGCAGGGCGGCAGGGTCGAAAACTGTAAAGTTCGGCCAGGACATCGCCCATTTTTTGTGCAAGCGACGGTACATAAAGCCCCCGGACATAATTTCAAATTTTTCCCAACAACGGCTCCAATGTTTTTTTAATTTTATGAAAAAATAAAGTAAAGTATACTTATAAAAGTGGCATATATTCGATTTTTACGGTTAACTTTGATTATTCGATAATTAAAAAATTTTGATTTTTTAGACGTCTTTCTAAAAATACAAAATTGAAGAAAGCGTTTTTTCCTTCAAATAAAAAATTCTAGTCCATTTTTTTTTAAAAATTTAAAAATTCAAAAAAATTTTTTTACTTGTCTCTCACGTCGTTAATATTTACATTAGCGGACATTTCTTCCATTATTATATTTATGAGTACATGTGCTTCAAAAATGTGATATGAAGTTTCTTGAAAACTCCGCTTGAAAACGCGCTTAGCTCAAAATTCCGATTCAGAAAAGTTCTCGAAAATGGCTCCAAATTTTTTCTTCATTTTTCCCCAATGGATAGTGATAATTGTACTGTTTGAAATGATACAAAGTTTGTTTTCGGGTGTTCTTTTGTTTTTGGAAAATTTTCCTTTTTGAAAAAGTGACGCAATTCAGCGATTTGTAAATACTATTGCATTTGCGAGTGAAGTGCCTTAAATGACTTTAAATGTTGTTTTTTGTATAACTCAAAAATTTTCTGTGAAAACATCTTCAAATTTCGCATTTACAGAAACGCTTAATCGTCATTTTCTTAAAAACGGCTCCAAATTTTTCATAAGTAATTTCACGAGAAGTGCTGTGATAGCGGGTAAATTCACGACTCGCGTAGCGAGAAGTGAATTCACTGGCTATCACAGCACTTGGAGTGATATTTAGTGTGACTATTTCACGAATTAAGACATAACATGATTCGAATGGATAATTAAAATCACAGGAATTACGAAAAAGAGACATATTACTCAAAATTACAACAGGAAAACATGAAACTTTCATTCATCTCCGAGTTATCAATGTCTCCTGAAATAATTTATAATCAAGTAAAATATGAATAACCGTTTAATTCAGAAAATGATTTCAAATATGTTTCGATTATAAATACTAATAAAACTTTTAAAAAATTATAACAAAGCTACTTACGAGAACATTTATTAAAAACACAATTATTAAAGTTATAGCAAGTTGAGTTTATCATGACTTGGTATTCCGTAGACGTATTTGAAATGGTATATGAACAAGCTGAATTAGCAGAGGGATTCGTAAATTTCGAATGGATTGAACACACTTGTGTACTCATTAAACTATTTTTCTGAATTATTTTGGTTGGAAAGTTCCACATAGTTTTGATAGCTTTGTACTAGTACTAGTAAGCATACTAGTACTAACTAGTATTAGTTAAGATATGCTTTGTACTTATCTTCCCATATTTACTTATCCCATATTACCTTATCTCCCGTATTACCTACTTTAGTAGTAAGAAAAGGATTCAGCTTAACTCCAATCTTAATTAATATTTATAAAATTACTATCAAAAATCTCTAAATTTTTTTGCATTCAACTTTATTAATTTTCAACGAATTAAAAATTCAATTTTATTTCGACAATTCTCTTTGCGGATGATCAAGCTATGTTAAATAACAATAAGATAATCTGCTAAAAGCTACTACTTTGAGCTCCACAAAATACTCCTAAAATAGGAGGCAATATTGCCTAAGCATGAAGAAAAAGAAGAAGAAGAAGAAGAAGTAATTACTGAGTATTGACAACAAAACAAGAAGTTTTAGTAGGTCATGCATTCCCCGTTTTTAACTTATTATGAATAGACAAAGAATATGCATAACAGACTGTATGTTATCAGTTTTCTTTGTAGAATACTGATTTTAAAAAAATATGAACTGGAGCAATTTTTTCCTGATGCCTAGAATTAGCCTCCAATTTTGGGTAAAGTTTCATATTTTTTTCTGATATTTTTCAGTTTTTATGTGTATTTGCCCATGTTACATTTTCTGTACAGCTCTGACGTTTGGACACAACAGTGTCTGTCCTAAAACCTTTAATTAGAATTTAATTGTAGATGATTTTCGTTGTCTTGCAATGATGGGAAGTTGTGTGTTCTAGGTGAGCGCTGCTACCGGTTGTTTTAGAGGTAGCAGCGCCCACGAGTTTGTGAAATCCACGAAGGACTAAAATTCGGGAATAGAGCTCTTAATTCTTCTAAAATTAGCCTTCCATTTTGGATAAGTTTCGGTTGAGTTTTGTTTTAGGGGCTGCTAGCTGCAGGTGGCTGGCGGGGAGGGTCTCAAGAACGGAGACCAGCTCGAGCGCTCGGTCGGACGGCCTCCCAGCGGCCATTGTCCTCCGGGGGCACAAGCATTCATTCCCACGGCTTCCCTCGCCCCCTCTCCCTTCTCGCCCACGCAACCGTCCCCATCCCACCTATTGCATGTCATGTCCATCCGATTGCTCTGTTTAAGCTTTCATTCTACTTCATTTAAATTATATCCAGTTATTTATAATGATTTATTTCTCGCCTGAAATATCAGTACTATTCCATTTCATTCATCAGATAGTCACTTGAGGTGAATTTCGACCATGGAGAGTAGCTTGTCTTGTGCCACTTTATTAAATGTTGGCATTTATGTTTTCAGTTGCTCTAACCATTCGTCAATTAGTCTCATTTTGTCGATTAGTCAGAATGGTTAAAGCAACTGAAAATACAAATGCCAAAATTTAATTTAACAAACATTTCTTATGGAGTTGCATGGTGCAAAGCCACCCTGCATGATATAAAGTCACTCCAAGTGAGGGTATTGTTCTTCGACAAATAAAAATTTTATTGATCATTTTCTTCTTGTTTTAATTACGTTCTAGTAGCGATTCCGAGATACCTCGCATTCTGTTTTGTTTGTTTAAATTAACATGATTCTCATCGATAATGGAGAGTATTTATTTCAAAACTGAATGTCATATTTATTTCTATGCACTACTTCTACAATTTGAATTTATATTGTAAATAGCAAATATGTATATGCTTCTATATGCTTCCCTTATGCATCCTCTTATAAACACGAAACAAACAAAACAAATGAAAACCCGAAAGTGTTATGGTATGAACTTTCTCATTTTTAAAAGAAATGTGTCGTGGCAAACTCTATCGTTTTTTTTCTTTCTTCTAGTTTATTTTAGTACACGGCGTGGAATTTAGTTTATTCCGGGCGTTTTTCTCTTACTTTTTAAATTTTAATTAGATATCTAATATGTGAAAGGGGTATTAATTTTAATCTTTCTGAAACTGCTGTAAGAGCCGCGTACTTCTTTGATGAAAATGATTATTGTTGCTGGGTAATTCGTAAAAGTGCATTCGAAATGCTTATCTGCTTTTTCTATGTCTAATGTGACTACTCTATTCAATATTTTGTTTAGTATCGAATGTTCTTTCTTTTGCTATTTTTTTTTTTTTTTTCGTTCGCCAAAAAGGATCTGAAACAAGTTCTAGTAGAGATTTTTTTCAAATTGACAATATTTGTGTTTCTGGCGTTCATGTTTTACTTTCCTGCATACTAAATTAAAATGCATTTGTCTTCTGAATTCCTGAAATTGAATCAAATTCTACGATTTGAGTATTAAATGTATTAATTTCAAAAGTATTAATTTTATCGTTTCGAATACTGATTTAAATTTTCTTCATCGAGTAATGGAGGCTGAAATAACTTTCTTTTCTAGGGGAATCTTTTTTCGTTCTTTATAGAATTGTATGATATTTATTTATGTTTTAAAATGAACATGAATTTTCCGAGTTGTATTTTGCTTGTAGACATTGATTTTTTATTGATACCATATTGATAACGATCCGTTGAGGGATAGAAGTAGTGTCACGTTTTCAGTCTAGAGCTGGAATTTAGCATTGTATTAATATTATTGTATTATATATCAGTTTTATATATAATATATAACAGTTATATATATAATATATATATATATAATTTTATATATAAATAGTTATATGTATATTATATCAGTTATATTGTATCATATTATTCGGTTTTGGGAGTTAACGTGTTTGGTAAGTGCTCTGTTTACAAAATCTTGCGAGGTTTTCGATGTATGGGATGTAAGTTGACTACAAAATTTCTGTGAATCAGCCACCCGCAACAAGGGAGAAAATATTATCTCCTTAGGAGCAAAAGTTTCATTTTCTGCATATAGTACGAAAGAAACCATCGTATAATCCCACCCGGGAGAAACAGATTTTATTGAGTGGGAAAATTTATATTGTCGGTGACTGTCGCCGTCTCTGGTTAGTATGCTTTTCTTTGAGTAAAACTCGGCTTAGGGGAGATCAGAGCTACTGGGAAATAGTTGGTTCCTTTAAATTTTTCGGTTCGTTATAATGTTTGGTTGTATATACAGAATTTACATATTGGGCTATCTGTCGGTATTTTTTTGTTCGTATTTGACTGTCGAACTTTTAGACCGTTAAAAAACCCTCATAGGGAAGATGTGCCCACCAATCTCGCTTGTAAAATTGGTTGGCAGAGGTCTTGTGATAAGTTGGTACTAGCATGAAGTAGGTTGTTACACTACTTCCGTGAGAGTGGGGGGTATTAAAACTATGTCAAACGAATTATTTTTCAATTTCTTAAATACACAAATAATTTCAAACAAGTTTACCACCTTTATGTCAGGAACAGTTTCGTATGGGCAACTACAGGAGCATCTACTATATCCCGTATTACCTATACTCCCATATTACCTTATCTTCCCATATTAACTGCCTAAAATAGTGTAATTTCATTTGTAATTTGTTTCCATACACTTTCTCGTTTCTTTTGCCTTTCTGGCCTGAATACTAAATAATAGATTTCAGAGTTTTAAACATTACCAAAACGACACTGTACACATCATATTTATGCTTCAAGCTATTATAGATCAAAACAATTGCTATCTTTATCGGTTATCTAATCCGTTTTAGATAGCAATTGCTATCTAAAACGGTAAACAAAGTGATTACCGCGGAGTGCAAAAGGTAAATAAAGTGATAAACACATGGCGATCGACATCTGGGATTGGTTAAATTTGAAAATATTCGTGCTTAGCATTGGTTACTCAGGCAGGATAAACATGAGTGAAATAGTAATGAAAATTGACATTTGTGACGGGTTTTACTCTTCTTTAATATTCTTAAAGTAATATTTTTTCATTAGAAACCCAAAAATTGAGAAATGTCAAAAGATGTACTCGGACCCACCCTCCGCCGGCTAGCTCAGAATGGGTTTTCAAGGTGGGCGCAAAATAAAAATACAATTAGAATAGCGGGGATCAGGGTCATGTGGGCTGTTGTGGATTGAATGCATTTACACAGAAACTCAAGTCGAATCACTTTCCACTTACTTAAGTATAATCTAATTAAATTGCTGTTACAGTCAATGAACATAAAACACTTTACATATACAAGAATTTTGTCTTGCTGAAAAAAAGAAAACAACTTACACTCTCAATAATTAACTACACTGTCTTTCTCTCATTTAAATCAATTTCAAAGAATACCTAAAACTTGCCTAATCATTCCAGTCAAATTCTAGTTGCAACTTTACAATTAGCTAAGTTTTTCTTGAAAGAAAAGATTGATTCTATTTTTTACAGAATATCGGTATAAAGAACCTGTACTAATACTTTCTTTCCGAAACAAATTATTCCTTCTAATATCTACAAATTGTTCAAGTTGGCAAGACCTTACTGTGTCTTTTCACGGCGTAGAGAAATCTACAGTCGACTCTTCCAGTCGCTCGGTGTCCTTGTCCTGCAGCTCGGTCGGGAGCAAAGCGCCCTCTGCAGAACCGCACGGTCGCCCTTTCCAGTACCGTTGTTCAACTCACGATGTGGCCTCCGTCTCGCTTTCCGTTGATACTCTTTTCGTATTCTTTATAGAATGTAACTAGCTTTAATTCCATATTTAAAAGAATCTACAATACGACAACTGAGTCTATCGTATAAGAAGAATAAATATAAAAATAAAAAAACTGCAAAGAAAAGAAATGAATGGCCCGTTAGTTCATGCTATTCACACTCCTCTCCTTACAAAGATTTTAAATGCGTCACTTATACTTTCATCCTTTCCTGATGAATTGTTTTAATGCCTTGTAATATGATAATTACCTCCTGAATGTCTTGAAGAGTTTTTATCGTAGATGCAGTCCTGAAGTCCGTAGCAGTACGAGGTGCCGCCTTCTCGTGATCGGTAGGTCCTCACTCTCCAGCTGTTACTTCAGAAAAGAAAGCTTTCTTTCTCCTGACTCGGTGTCGCATACTACCGAGACGCTCCTTACGGATATAGTTCGTAGTTTTCATTCGGATTGTATTCATGCGCGTTGGCGCGCGTTCAAACAGCTCGTCTTATTCTTGAATATTGATGGCTCCGTTTTCGAGACCTCGGCAAACGGATGGTCACATAACCCTTCTTTCGGAAAAAAGATTTTGTGGAATTTGATTTCATATGCCGAAAAATCTTTAACCAAACTTGATGCTCTTTCCTTTCTTCTGTCTTGATTCTGGAATGTCGAGCTATCTTGTTTCTTCCTTCTCCTTCTTCTTCTTTCTTCTTCTCCTTCTTCTCGTCTTTATTCTTATCCTTTCTCTTGACATTTATTCTACACTTCCATCTAGTGTGCTCGCAACAACTGAAGAAATATTGCAGTGTGTATGGCGAAATTCGAATAAACTCTTGAGTAATAGTTCACTCTAACCTAATAAACTTTTGAGTTGTTTCGTGTTTTTAGGCGGTGCAATCTTATCTATTTCTTGCATTTTCTCCAAGTTCATCTTGACTCTGCTGATCTGTCAAATCATACCTCAGGAATTTAACTTGTTTAGTAAAAATTACTTTTTCCAAATTCAACTGTAAATTATTTTCAATGAGACGTTTCAGCAAAATATCTAGCTTGTTCATGTGTTCTTCAAATGTCTTCGAATACACGAGCACGTTACAATATAGATAAAAGCATCGCTAGACATCTCTGTCAATGATATTGTCTAAACATTGCACAAGAGCAGATGCACTGTTCTTGAGTCCAAATGGCATTCTTTGAAAACATACGAAATTCCCGGTGAATAAATCCTGATATTGTCTACATTCAGGTGCTATCGCTATTTGCCAATACGAAGCAGTGAAGTTTGTTGAACTCAACCACTTGATGCCGGATAATTGATTAGTTAAATCCTCTACACGCAAACGGTCTGTCTCTGTACGGTAGGGTAACTTGATTCAATCGTCTTGCATCTAAACACAACCTTATCTTCCCATTACTCTTTCTACGAGCTCTATCGGACTTAGATAAGAGGTTTGGACTTCATGATAATATCATCTTTAACCATTGTAGCAATGAGCTATCCACCTCCTTATGTTTTTCTGAATGACATATTGGTAACCCGTGAATGGCGTTTTATCTGTTAGTTCTATTTCGAATTGAAAATCTTTTACTGGATTCTTGTTTTTGCAAAACACTTTCTGATTCCTAAGTAATACTTCAATTAATTGTTTCTTCTGATTTTCATTAAGATTAGAATTTCCTGCACATGCGAACGAATTTTCAGCTTCACTTCTTCTTCCTTTAAACAATTCGCCTCCCAATAATTCCATGAACGAATCAAATTGAGATCCTGTTGATTATTCGGTTTTAACGTTATGGTATTTTTTCTGTTGATAATAATCCATATTGTTTCATGAAATCGATCCCCAGTATGAGCGGATATAAAAGTTCCGGCGCTACTAGGCACACAACTTGATACTTATTCTGCCTATCTCTATATCCAAATAAACTTGTCTTGTTATTGGCTTTGATTTTTCCGATTTGTCTTATCAGAAAAGACTTTACGAGCGGCAATGTAGGTATTCCACTCCTGGTTTTTCAATTCATTCAACAAACTTTCCGCTATGACGGAGGTCGCACAACCTGTATCCACTAGTACTGACGTATCAACACTCTGACATTTAACCTTAAGCTTCGGACACTGTCGCCTGGATCCGATCTGCTTTTGTTCTTCCTTCGTTCCATTTCGTCATCAAATGAGATTAATTTGATCGATAATATCGCCACCTCTTCTTCCCTAGATTTTCATTAGGTTTGCGGCGGGATGGCGTGTCGAAACAAACCTTCTAATTTTCCGTCTCATGTCCGCGAGATGTACTGGGTTTAGTATTTCTGTTTTGGAAAACCTCTATCAATAGAATTTTTCTATTCCTATCCTTAGACGGCGTCCTATCTTGACTAGCATAGGTCTGTTCTCTGCTGTTCCAATTTGTGTTCCTCTTTCTGATTTGCTTACATAATGTTGCGGCTGCCTGCTGTCTTGGCTTTCTACCGACCACTAACATTTGCCTCTGCTCTCTGTAACCTCTCATTGTACACGAAAGTCGCATCATACAATCCTAGCTGCGTTATTAACTTTCCGTGGACATTGCAAGAGATTCTACAATTTGTGTAGCTGACGGAAAATGACGTGTTAACAAACAGACAATTTCGTCATCCGGATCGTCGGAGTACATAATTTGAAACTAGCTAACTTCTCCTCTGCATATTCTGCATGGACATCGTACCTTTCTTCCACGTACCATACATTACATTAATTTTGAAATTAATTTGAGTTTCATTGTTCCAGTATCTTGAGTAAAATTTTCTTTAAATTCTGTCATAGTTTTTGGTAATTCTCCTAAACTATCTGCCCATATTCGTGCATTACCTGCATCATCTGATAGACTATGTGAGCTTTCTTATTGTCCGAACATAATTTAAAGAAAGAAATTATCCACCTGCCTCATAAATACGCATGGATTTTCATCTCCCGCTGCACTAAATTTAGGAGTCACGGTAATGAAAATACGTGTGCGGAACGCTTCTCCTCGATGGTAAATTTTCAATTTGATTTTTCAATTCTACAACGTCATTCGTACATGCTGTAATTTGGTTGTAGAACCCCATCTTGTTCCGAAAGAGCTTTATTCCACTATCTAATTTACTAGCTTGAACCTTAACTTGTTCAGTAACTATTTTTGAAACTTCTCTACACCTTGTTCTATCTCAGTCTGCCTGTCGGACACGGTGGTTATAAGATCTGATTGCATTTCGATCCTATTTTCAAATCCTTTCGTAACTTGATCAATCTTCTCTTCTAATTCATGACCCAGTTCCGTGAATTTTTCTAACTTCTGTGTTCCTGCCCTAATTTTGTTGAATCTCATTCTTAAATTCGACTTCCACTGTTCTGCTAATTCAGTGAATTGCATTTTTATATTTCTTCTAACTTCCTATTATTTTCTAATTTTGTTTCTAAGGCATTCTTGTTCTCCCAATTTAGTTTCTAAAGCATTTATTGCCGAGTTATTCTCTCTAATTTTGTTTCTAAGTTAGTCCCTAATTTCTTTATGTTTTCCTCTGTCTTTTCATTCTGCATTCTAACTCGTATCTAATTGCTGCATGAATTGTCCTATTAATCGTTGCATCATTAAATTTGCCCTGTCGAGGTTTCGCTGTTCCTCATCCGATCTTGTGTTGCGTTTGTTGTGATTCCGTCGGCGAGGCCATGCTAGTTTCTCCTGACGTTCCTTGTTCTACTTCTACTGTTTCTTTCGTGATCATGGTACTTGGAGCTTGTCCTCCCACTTCCCTATCGCTATCTGAATCCCCAGACGATCCTTCAACGGTAGTTAAATTCCTAGCCGCGTTATATTTATCTGCCATTTTGACTGTATTAACTGCCTAGAATCAATCAATCCTCTTCCCAGACACAATACACTTTTTACAAATTATTACACACACCAATACCAAACACTATCTCGAACAGGTAACACTTTCATATAATACCCTTTTTGAAAAACACTCCAGAAAAAACACACTTTTACACAACACTTTTTTTTTGTTCTCTGTAACCTGTTCAGCAATCTTAGTGAATTGTGATTCAATTGTACTAGAAATTTTGGTTCCACCAAATTTTGGTCTCAGTTTTTTCTAAATCGAGTTTTGGTAAATGCATCCAATAATCGAGCCCCGCTTATGGCGCTAGTGGACCCACCCTCCGCCGGCTAGCCTAGAATGGGTTTTCAAGGTGGGCGCAAAATAAAAAAATACAATTAGAATAGGGGATCAGGGTCATGTGGGCTGTTGTGGATTGAATGCATTTACACAGAAACTCAGTCAAATCACTTTCCACTTACTTAAGTATATTCTAATTAAATTGCTGTTACAGTCAATGAACATAAAACACTTTACATATACAAGAATTTTGTCTGCTGAAAAAGAAACAACTTACACTCTCAATAATTAACTACACTGTTCTTTCTCTCATTTAAATCAATTTCAAAGAATACCTAAAACTTTGCCTAATCATTCCAGTCGTAAATTCCTAGTTGCAACTTTACAATTAGCTAAGTTTTTCTTTGAAAGAAAAGATTGATTCTATTTTTACAGAATATCGGTATAAAGAACCTACAATACTTCTTTCCGAAACAAATTATTCCTTCTAATATCTACAAATTGTCAAGTTGGCAAGACCTTACTGTGTCTTTTCACGGCGTAGAGAAATCTACGGCGTCGACTCTTCCAGTCGCTCGGTGTCCTTGTCCTTGCAGCTCGGTCGGGAGCAAAGCCGCCCTCTGCAGAACCGCACGGTCGCCCCTTTCCAGTACCGTTGTTCAACTCACGATGTGGCCTCCGTCTCGCTTTCCGTTGATACTCTTTCGTATTCTTTATAGAATGTAACTAGCTTTAATTCCATATTTAAAAGAATCTACATACGACAACTGAGTCTATCGTATAGAAAATAAATATAAAAAAAAAAAAAACTGCAAAGAAAAGAAATGAATGGCCCGTTAGTTTCATGCTATTCTACATCTCTCTCTTACAAAGATTTTAAATGCTGTCACTTATACTTTCATCCTTTCCTGATGAATTGTTTTAATGCCTTGTAATATGATAATTACTCGAATGTCTTAAAGAGTTTTATCGTAGATGCAGTCCTGAAGTCCGTAGCAGTACGAGGTGCCGCCTTCTCGTGATCGGTAGGTCCTCACTCTCCAGCTGTTACTTCAGAAAAGAAAGCTTTCTTCCCGACTCTCGGTGTCGCATACTTACCGAGACGCTCCCTTACGGATATAGTTCGTAGTTTTCATTCGGATTGTATTCATGCGCGTTGGCGCGTTCAAACAGCTCGTCTTATTCTTGAATATTGATGTCTCCGTTTCCGAGACCTCGGCAACGGATGGTCACAGTACTTTGGGTGGCGATAGATGGCACCTGGCAAGAGGATTAGGTAAAACCGCAAAGCCAGTGCACACCAAGGAAATAGGAAAACTTTACTATGAAAAAGTTCCATTCAGTAACACCACAAGTTTTTGCACGTGAATATTGTGTAAAGTGCAGTATTGTGTAGGCAAGTGTATAAGGCAATTGTAAAGGCAATGAAATGGCAGCAAGTAGGGAATATAGAGCGCCGAGATTAGGAGTGAAGAGCGAAGTGAGGGGGAGAAAAGAGACAAATTGTTTTGGAGAATCGAGAGATTGAATCTAGAGAAGGGTGGGAGTAGCAGATCCTACTGCGAAGGAACAGAATCTGCACAGACGAGCCGGAAGCTGTACTCGGCGGAAGAAAGCCAAAATAATATGAGAATTTTAATGAGAAAGCTGTTAGGGAACTTCGCAGAAATTATACCCCCCGGGCGGGGTGGAACCACAAACCCTTCAAAATCGCGGACCTAACCCCTCAACCCGTTACTATTACGATATCGGAGTCCTCAGCTTCGATGGAGCATAGTAGTAACGCCAGTCTATCGATACGCGCGATTTTCCTGAGTTTTATTTCGGTGGGGAGATACCAACTGTACTGGTGTCGCTATTACGAAGTGCGGTGAATAGCACGGTCCCAACCGATTTTCACAGTGTAAGACGAGGCGCTCCGTGGACGTCGGTCATAGGACGCGTATCTCACTAATTCCATGTCACTCGCCCATTACATTCCCTGCTCTGACAAAATACCGGAAAGTAAAGCTCTGCTTTCACTGAAAATCGTTCTCCTTTCCAGTTTACAACACTCGTACAAATCGTAATAAAATCTTCGTAGAATAACACCGCTATCGAAACTTGACCGTCCAGTGAGAGTAACGAAACGGAGAGCAGAATTCTGAATTGAAAAGTGTTGTAATTGTAATATAATTAGTTTTCAAAATTAAGTTCGGAGTACTAGTGATGCTTGTCTTGATATTATTAATGCTTAAGAGCAACACTTTCTCGTATTATTTATAACAGTTAAATAAATACTATAATATCGCAACTTGCATCCGACAACATTTCAGACATTCGATGTCGAGGCTTCCGCGGCCAGAGGTATAATCTAGGCTGACCGGGTGACGCCGCATAAAAGGCTGAGGTGACGACGTTTCGACCAACATATTGTGGTCTTCTTCAGGGCTGTAGTGGTTTCAGGTCGCACCGTTTTATGTTTTTACTCCCATTGTTTAATTCTGTCATTTGAGGGCTGCAACCTGTTCCATATGATACTTATTACGACATAGATTTCATTATGATACAGGTTCTTGACCAATTTGAAACACATTTACAGGCATTAGCATCTGCGCTCTTCCAGCAGCATCACATAACTTGAGTTGTCAAGTGGTTTGACACATCTTGCAAACTTTGATAGAAAAGTCAGAACACTTCTATCAAAATATCGGCATATATACACCATCAAATTCCACGAAAATGCTATATATTTCAACACACCATGGAGACCGTGGACTATTATGACTTCAGGTTATGTGCCGCCAGCAAGAAAAACAGCTCAGAAATTATTTCAACAACAAATCCATGACGGCCATTTGTGCACCAGATCACGGCTATACACTTCTGAAGCTGCCCGAGATGACCACAATCCCAGTTTAACGAAACCTGAGGACTGAATCTAGCAATGGATATCTAAGTAATCCATGGCAGGTTTGTAAAGCGCTTGAAATAACTCCATTGACATGAAGAGATGGACTGAATGGTTGAGAACTAAGCTAAGAAAGAGTTTTTTGTCGAGACGGAAGGATTTGTGTTGACCATTTAAGATCAGGTAGTAACCACTAATAACTACAGGCGATATATCATGAAAGAGAACATCAGTGATAAGTGTCGCCTGTGTAAGAAAGCCACCGAATCTATTCAACACATGTGGCAGTGGATGTGCAGTGGATGTTCTCAGTTGACACAAAAAGCCTCTACAACGTCATAATAATGTAGCCAAAATCGTCCACCAAGCTCTTCCCAAAGATCGGACCTGATAAGGGAAAGCTTGCCTTATTACAAATATCTACTGGAGCAAGTTTTGTCTAGTGAGAGAACAATGATCTTGCGGGATACTGTCATTATCACTGATAAAACAAAGGAAGCAAATAAAGCTGATATTGTCGTGTTCGACAAAACTACTCGCAGGACAATAATAATAGATATCGCAGTCCCATTTGATCATAATCTGCTGTCAACTGTTGCAGAAAAGAAAATACCAGCCACTCTCAATTGAACTGATAAATTTATACAAACTAATAAAGATAGATATTGTTCCTGTCGTTATTTTGTATAATGGACTTGTTTGGTCTAATGGACGTGAAGATTGGAGGATTGTGAAAGAGAGACTCCATTTACGTGAATGGCACTTCATAACCATGCAGAAGGCAGTGTTGTTGGAAACCACCAATATTGTGCCTAAGGTTCTCTCTCTTAGTCATTGAAGCGAAACCTAACTGTGTAGTTAGGTTTCGCTGGCGCACAATACATTCCCCTCTCAATAGAATTAAAAGAATATACAAACGTGAGTCTGTTGAGATTACACCAATTGTCATAAAAACTAGTCGTGTTAACAAAAATCTAAAGTATTATTTGGAAAAATTAGGTCTTACCCCTCACAAAATTATTCTAAAAGCTCAAAAACAGTCATTCTTGAAATTTGCAAAATTGTACGCACGCTTCGAAATATGTAAAGCTAGGAATGTGGTATGCCTAAAGGCCCCACAAACCTTGAATCCCTGGTGAGAAATCCCAGATGAAAATAAAATAACAACAACAACAACAACAACAAAAAATAATAATAATAATAATAATAATAATAATAATAATAATAATAATAATAATTCACTCACCTAGGACAAAACAGGAACTGGTTGCTGTCGTAAGACTGGATACACTCAAAATTAAAGCATGTGTAAAGTCAAATTCTCCATGAAGGATTGCTTGTACACTTACAGCGAAGATTGACACAAAAATTGCGGCAACAATTGCTTGTACCTATAAAATATCTCACTGAAGTTAGTGAAGTGAATTTTGTCGTTAATTAAACATATACTAATGTATGGAAGGAGTGTAACGTTTACCTGAACAAGAGAAACATTTCCATAAACCATTTTAAAACATGATTCGTTCATTTACCACATTAGCCAAAGTAGACAGTCTAGACGCCAAACACATATCTAAATTCCTTTAGGCTAAGAAGCGACGACACTAAAATCATTAGTGCACTTATATCAGTAAATACTTAGTACTCTGAAACAAGAAATAACTCTGTATAATTATCATGAATAAATAAAATTTGCACGATTTATGAACAAAACAAAAGTATTAACACTAAACTAGACATAGCGTCTAGTACGTAAATATTCGCGAATAAGGCAGAGAACAGAAAGGAAGTTTGGTTGTAGAAAATATAAGTTTAGCTGGGATATCGCGCACCTACTTCGCATCTTTCAGAAGTTTCCTTTGACCTTGATATCCTTCACCAGAAACCACACGCACTAGTTCAGGAGGTGCCGTTGACATTTTTCTTTCTCCGAGTGAATATCCGCCATTGTTATTATCTACATTATCTCTTTTTGCCGAAAATCTGAAGTAAAATCAGGATGTGGCACTGAAACTTTTGGATTAATCTTTCTGGGACAGTGGTAACGCTGGAGTGAGAATTTGGGCAGGCAAGTACGACTTTTCAGAGCAGTTAGCAAGATCGTTTCGGTAAAAACATCTAAATGGAATTTATACGATCTAAGAGTCAATTGGTTAAATTTGAACCAACTTTGTTTATATCCCCTAATCCGTTAGAAACATTGAACAGTGGCATTGTTAATTCATTTTATACTTTTAGTACCACTTATTCTACGATTTACTTAAAAATGTCGAAGGACAAAACCCCTCTGGTGTGAGGATAAAATGTATTTAGCATGTGAATGTAAAAGCACTTAGCAGAAATATCCAAACCCCCAAACAGTTCTTATTGACTGAATCCCATGCTCGCCAAAGTACTCAGCCTCAGAAAGCTCACGTTGAATTGCTTTGTGTTGTGCAATGGTTTATACCGACATTCTTATATGTAAATTAATTAATCCAATGCTACGTGAATTTCTGTAAAAATATCCACGTGAAACAATTTCACACGAATCTCGATAAGAAAGAATTGTCCCTGATTTGTGTATGGAAATAATGAATTCCATTCTTTGAGCGGAAACAACGTATTGTATTTATTGAAAATTGGCGATAGTCCCATCTGGGTATCATCTGACGAAACAACTTAGGTGCACGCAAATCATGTTGGGAACGTTGTAATGCCTTTAATGAACGGTTAAAAGAGTAAATTTATTTTGTAAACTTGTTATTTGGTTATCCAAATGCAACCACCAAACTTCACAAAAGTGTTGCCGGAACAATAGGCTTCTTGTGGCCTGATGGAGTTAAACAGTAATGTTTCTGGTATTGATGCACCACTGAACATGTAAGGTAGCAGAAGCCTGTAGATGTTGTATCCAAAATTACTACTTAACCTGTCTGGTACATGCAGAACTGATTAGATCTCAGGTTGATAAAGTTGACGTACACTTCCAATACAAAAAGGATTAACGACAAGAGGCACCTAGATTGATTCTATAGATACAATGCTTGAAATTTGACTTGGAATAAAAGTTATGCATCAATAAGATTCTGATGCTGTAGCATCCTTTAGGCATATCAAGCAATTGCTTGACGCTGGAAAGCTATATTGCTCCATTTTTCAGTAAGCACTACAATTAAATCTTGAGACGTTTTCTTGAAACTTTCCGATAGCCCTGAAATTGCCCAACGAGTATTCGCTTCTTCAAAACTTCTGCTTATCATTCCAGGACCAACAGACAATATAGTGAAGATGAAGGGCTTTTCGTTCTGAGAAAACTTAGGATTCGAAACAGTTTGTGCTGTGAGGGGACAATTCCGTCGCACTAGATATTGACTACACGCCAGAGGATCTGTCAAGTTAATTACGCACTAGAGACTTCTGCATTGTCGAACGATCTTTTAGTCAGTGCAAGGTCTTCCTACAAGAGAAAAGGAAAAGTATCATTGCTGAAAATGTGAAATAAATATGTTTTCTTACTGTTGTGGGGATCGTTGAAATAATAGAATTATGAGGAGTATAAAATTAATTTTGTCTTTAAATTAATGAAACAGAACAATATATACTAAGATTAAAGTTTTTTTGTAAATACAGTTTAAGTAATGATAATTATGTACATATTTCTTCCTTTTAGTACATATTTGTACATTATAATATATATATATATTATATATATATATATATATATATATATATATATATATATATATATATAATATATTATATATATATATATTATATATATATATGTGTGTGTGTGTGTGTGTGTGTGTGTACTCTTCTCCTCACAAAACTGTGTAGTGGTGGTTTCTTCGGTGAGCAGGGCGGCCTACGCGATTGGCGCTTCCGTCGGGGTGCTTGGGTGGGGCTCGATCCAATCAGAGTTCTGCTGCGTACGCGAGCGTACGTGGCCTCGGAAAGAACTCCGTTTGACGAATCTTGAATTTTGCGTCGAGACGCGGCGGATTTGCTCAGAGCGGTGCAGAATAAAAGTGAAATTTAGTATTGGGAGAAAGTAGATAGTTGAAGGAATACGAATGATAGTATTAAGTAGGTGGTTAGTTACATTTAGATAGTTTGCGGCTATTCCGCGTTTGGGATTTAAGTTGGAATTAGAGATTTGTAATTAGTAAATTCTTGGTTTACGGTGCTGGAGGAGAGGCGTCAGTTGGGAAGTGTTTGCGCCCAGCTGCAGGATTTTGTTGTAATACTGACGTATTTCTGGAAAATGTTTGGGTAAGACCAGATTAGAAAGATGGATACAATTTGATTTTTGCTGTTTCCAAAATAAGTTCTTTGATGGGGAGGATATTTAAATTTCAGATAGTACAAGGTTCCTGGTTCAGGGGATATTGTAAAAGGGCTTAAAATATAACAAAAATAATAGTCTGTAAAAAGAGTTGTTACTACTTAAAAGAAAACAAAAAGAAACATGTTAGCAGAATTTAAAGAGATTGCTTATTTTGCAGTTTAGTTAGAAAACAATGCCATAACATTTTCCAGTGAAAAAACGAGTTTTATTTTTTTAAAATTTTTTTAACAGAGTGAGCTGATTATACAACGCTCAGCCATATGGCTTTTCAGTTTTAGGAGCGAGCATTTTCAGACAAAATTATGGGAAGGGGTCAGCCACCTCCCATTAATATAGATTGAAGTAAAGGGAATGATAAAGGGTGGAATACATATTGTTGACTTTTTTGGGGGGACTATTTATTTCATTACCCTTTTATCAGCCGATTTCCGGGGGAAAAATGGAAGGAGTCGGTTAGGGGACGAGTTCTACGGGGTGCTCTTTACCTATTTTGAGTGGGAAGCACTGGAACTGAGGGTAGAATTTAAAGAACGATGAGGAAAGTTGAACGGGTGGTTAGACGGGCTCAATGGCTAGGTCTTTGTGAAGGTTAGTGTTTTTTATAAACCAAGGTGCGTTAACTGCAGTTCTGAGGAACACATTTTTAAATATTTGGGTTTTGTTGATGGTTGTAGGGCGGCATTGCACCAGACTGACAAGCGTACGTGGAATGGACGTAAAAAGGCTTTATATATAGGGGAGAGAATGATTTTAAAAATGAGTGTCGGTTGATTACTGGTCAAAAAAAATAGGCGTCTATTAGCAC
>CAXIVR010001682.1:0-11608 GCA_964035755.1 Teleogryllus oceanicus
AGGAACCTTTAAATTTCAGACTAAATTTTAGGTAATACAATAGACTCTTTGATAATTTTTTTTAAACCCTCCATTAAATTCCGCATCGCTTTCTCCGTTTTTTTCATATCAAAGAATGCAGTTGCCTTAAATTTTCTTTCTCCTCTCATATACTACCCAGTACCTCTTGATTACTGCCATTTCTTATTTGCGTTCCAAATTATGTAATTTTATAGAAGAAGAATTTCTCTTGTGGTTCTCAATCTGCACACAGAGTCCAAAATCAGCTCTAAGTTCTGCATACTGTGACCGCCGTTTTCTTAGATTCCGAAAACGTGTCACATACCGCCCTAAGAAAGCGAGGAAAGAATATTTTGAACGCAGCCAACGCGGATGGATATTTGGAGAGATAATTAGAATTTAAAACAAGAGAGACTGCCACCTTATACAAGGGCGAGACCGGAGGTCGGATGAAAGAAAAGTTCTTTCTGAAGGTAGCAGCTGAACTGGGCGGACGTATGGAAAACGGTACCCCAGGAAGTGACATTGCAGCGGTTTCAGATTTGCAACTTTTTGAGGAAAACTCTTCTAGAAGATCAGAAGAGGTATATTCTATTATAAATTGATTTAAACATAATCTTAGAAGAAGGTAATAAGAAACGTTATGAATTTATAATGGAAGAATTAGGGAGTGGAGTTTTGAATAGATGGCAGTAATTAATAGCTTGCATTCATTTCTCTTTCCAGTTTTTTTTCTCTCTCACATGCTTTTCGTATATTTAAATACTCTCTTGAAGTTGGTGCTCATATAAAAAGGGGTGATCTCTGGATTCATTTTCACTCTGAATATCAGTTGGTCATTAACTGTAATCGAAAATAAAGTAAAATTCATAGAGAGTATTCAACATATAAAACTTGAACGAGAAGAAGAAGGCGATTTCTGAGGAGCAACGGCGTTCTCAACCCGAGGCCACGACCTTCAAGGCCGAAGCAGCTCGTGGAAAGGTGTAGAAGGAAGCAAAGTGGACTGCTCTACGCGGCCGAGAACACAGTAAGGTCGTTCAAATAAAATGTTTTGTAGGGATAGGAGTGATTCAGTTTAATAAGAAAGCTCATTCTGTATCTATCACGTAGAAAGAAAAGGGAGGGTAACAGATTTACCACGCTTAAAAGATAAGAAAAGTAAAAGTACATTTGTTTCCGACTTCTAATACGTGAGAACAGAATCAATCTTTTCTTTCAAAAGGATTTCAGATCAAATATTGTAATATAGTGATTAAGAGTTTGTGTAAGAGTATAATTATAATAATAGTAATTCTCTGGATTTTAGAGAGAGAAAGAGTTTCCTTTTGTTGTAAAAGTAATGTTAAGGAAAAGTATTAATTTTGATTTTCAATGTGTGTTTCTTTCACATTTTGTAAAGTAATATTTTAACGATTCTTTCGAATTTCTGAAAGTGTGTTTGTTAAACAATTGGGTTGTAGATGAAAGTAGGAAATTGTGTATTGAGTTATTAGTGTGTGTGTTTTTTCAGTCAAAGTATTCTGTATTTGATTTTTTCTTATGTGCCATTGTATGATTTGTCAAAGCAGCCAATATTTTTAGAATATATTCTGAATTTAGTGAAAGTGATTCTCACCCGAGTTGTTTGTAATTTTGCATCAATCCATAAACGATCTTCACGACCCTGCCCCTATTTTTTTATTTATTGTGTCACACTGGGACGTCTATACTGAGCTAGTCGACCATCTGGTGAATTGTGTTCGCCACTCCAAGACGTCTCAGGTCGGGTGCTGGCCTTACGGCTTGTACCGCACGACTGTGGCTCGCAATTGGCGCCCATAAGCGGGGCTCGATTATTGGATGCATTTAGCAAACTCGATTTGGGAATAACTGAGACCAAAATTTGGTGTAACTAAATTACTAGTACAATTGAATCACAGTTCACTAAAATTTCTGACAAGGTTGCAGAGTACAAGTGTGTTGAGTAAAGTGTGTTATTTCAGAGTGTTTTTTGAAAAGGATATTTATTATATGAGAGTTTTATCAGTTTCAAATTGTGTCTGGTATTTCTGTAGTAAAATATTTTGTGAAGGTGTATGGTGTCTGGGAAAAGAATTGATTGATTCTAGGCAGTTAATAGATTCAAAATGGCAGATAAGTATAACGTGGCTAGGAATTTACCTACCGTGGAAGAACTTCTGAGGAATCAGATAGCGATAGAGAACTGGGGACAATCACCAGGTACGATGATCGGGAGAAACGACAGGAGTAGAACTAGGAGCGGCAGGAGAAACTAGTGAGACGTCGCCGACAGAATCACAGCCAACGCCAACACGAGATCAGGATGAGGAAGAACGAAACCTCGAGGGGCTAATTCAATGATGCAACGTTAATAGGTCAATTTATGCAACAATTAGATGTGAGGTTAGTCATGCAGGAGGAAAAACGAGGAAACCATAAAAATTAGGGCTTTCTTTGGAAACTAAACTAGAGGAGAATAACTCGGCAATAAATACTTTGGAAACCAAATTAGAAGAAAATAACTCGGCAATAAATGCATTGGAAACTAAACTAGAGGAGAACAAGGTTACTTTGGAAACCAAATTAGAAGAAAATAACTCGGCAATAAATGCATTGGAAACTAAATGCATTGGAAACTAAACTAGAGGAGAAAAGGTTACTTTGGAAACCAAATTAGAGGAAAATAACTCGGCAATAAATGCATTGGAAACAAATTCACGGAATTCGACACAGAAATTAGAAGAAAATAATAGGAAGTTAGAAGAAAATTTAAAAGCACAGTTTACTGAATTAGCGGAGCAGTGGAAGGTCGAATTTAGAGCGAGGTTCAACAAGAATTAGCACAGGAACACGAGAACTTAGAAAAAATTCACGGAGCTGGACTTGAATTAGAAGAAAAAGTGGATCAAGTAACGAAAGAATTTGAAACTAGGATCGAAACACAATCGGATCTTATAACCGCCGTATCCGACAGGCAGATTGAGGTAGAACAAGGGTGAAAAGTTCCAGAAATTAGTTACTGAACAAGTTCAGGTTCAAGCTAATAAATTAGATAGTGGAATAAAGGCTCTTTCTGAACAGGATGGCGTTCTACAACATCAAATTAATGCATATAAGAATGAGTAGTAGAACTGAAAAATCAATTAGAAAATTTACCATCGGGTGGAGGAAGTGTTCAGCCCACGTATGTTTCATTACCGTGTACTCCTAATTTCAGTGCAGCGGGAGATGAAAATCCATGTGTATTTATGAAAGAAGTAGATAATTTCTTTTCTTTAAATTGTGTTCCGGACAGTAAGAAAACTCGAATCGTTTATCAGATGTTGCAGGGTAATGCACGAATCTGGGCAGATAGTTTAGGAAGTTTCCCAAAACTATGGCCGAACTCAAAGAAAAATTTTATTCGAGATATTGGAATAACGAAACTCAAATCAATTTAAAGTTAACGTAATGTATGGTACGTGGAAGAAGGGTACGATGTCCATGCAGGAATATAGCAACGGAGAAATTAGCTTGTTTCAAATTATGTACTCCGACGATACCGGATGAAGAAATTGTCTGTTTATTAATACGTCATTTTCCTTCCTCGACGCAAAATTTGCTAAAGAATCTCTTACAATGTCCACTGAAAAATTAATAACGAAGCTAGGATTGTATGATGCCACTTTCGTGTATAATGAAAGGTTACAGAAAGCAGAGCAAATGCTAATGGTCGTAAATGGTCAAGATAGCAGACAGGAACAACATAATGTAAGCAAACCAGAAACAGGAGAAACTTACAAACCGAAACATTACAAGAAAAACAAACTTATGCTAGACAAGACAGGACCTCGTCTAGGATAGAAATAGAAAAATTCTATTGATAGAGGGTTTTCCAACCCAGAAATACAGGACCAAGTACATCTCGCGACTGAGTCGGAAAATTAGAAAGGTTTGTTTCGACACGCCATCCGCCCAAACCAAATGAACAATCTAGTGAAGAAGAGGTGGCGATATTATCAATCGAATTAATCTCATTTGATGATGAACCGTGGAACGAAGAAGAACAAATGCAGATCGGATCAGGAGGCAGTGTCCGAGAATTAAGTTAAATGTGAGGGTGTTGATCTTCGGTATTAGTAGACACAGGTTGTGCAACTTCCGTCATAGCTGAAAGTTTGTTGCATGAAGTAAAGAACAAAGGAGTGGAGAATACCTACATTTGCCGCTCGTGAAATCTTTCTGATAGGTGCGAATCGGAAAAATCAAAACCAATAACAAGACAAGTTTATTTGGAAATAGAGATAGGCAAGAATAAGTATCAAGTTGTGTGTCTTGTAGCGTCAGAACTTTTATATCCACTCATGACTAGAGTCGATTTCTTGAAACAACGAGTTTTATCAACTTAGAGAACAATACTTTAACTTTGAAACCGAATAATCAGCAGGATCTTGAATTCGATTCATTCACGTGGAATTATTGGGAAGCTAATTGTTTGGAAGAAGATGTGAACCTACAAATTCGTTCAGTGTGCAGAGAAACGATAATCTCAATGCATATCAGAAAAACAGTTAACTGAAGTATTACTTAGGAATCAAAGGTGTTTTGTAAAACAAGAATCCAGTAAAAGATTTTCAATTCGAAATAGAATTAACAGATAAAACACCATTCACGGAGTTACGAATATGTCATTCTAGAAAAACATAAGGAAGAGGTGGATAAAGCTCATTTGCTACCATGGTCAAAGATAATATCATCATGAAGTCCAAAACCTCTTATCTAAATCCGATAGTGCTCGTAGAAAAGAGTAATGGGAAGATAAGGTTGTGTTTAGATGCAAGGCGATTGAATCAAGTTACCTTACCGTACAGAGACAGACCGTTGCGTGTAGAGGATTTAACTAATCAATTATCCGGCATCAAGTGGTTGAGTTCAACCTGACTTCACTGCATCGTATTGGCAAATAGCGATAGCACCTGAATGTAGACAATATACAGGATTTATTCACGGGAATTTCGTATGTCTTCAAAGAATGCCATTTGGACTCAAGAACAGTGCATCTGCTCTTGTACAATGTCTAGACAATATCATTGGCGAGAGATGTCCAGCGATGTTTTTATCTATATTGATGACGTGCTTGTGTATTCTAAGACATTTGAAGAACACATGACTAAGCTAGATATTTTGTTGAAACGTCTGATTGAAAACAATTTACAACTGAATTTGGAGAAAAGTAATTTCTGCACTAAACAAGTTAAGTTCCTGGGTTATGATGTGACAGTTAACGGAGTCAAAATGAATATGGAAAAGATGCGAGAGATAGATAAAATTGCACCGCAAAAAACACGAAACAACTTAAAAGTTTGTTAGGTTGCGTCAATTATTACGCAGATTTATTCCTAATTTCGCCATGCACATTGAAATATTTCTTCCATTGTTGCGAAAGCACACTAGATGAAAGTGGTAATACAATAGGAAAGTGCAATTTCCACAGTTTGCGACCATTTAAAGAATGAAATAAGTGGCAAAATGATGAAACAAACAAACAGATAAAGTAACCGACAAGAATCATGTTAAAAGGAAAAAAAAAACAAGAGGGAGAAAGAAGGAGGAAAAGGAAGAAGGAAGATGAGGAAGAAAAAGGAGTAGGAGTACAAGAGGGAAGAAAACAAGATTGCTCGACATTCTAGAATCAAGAAAAAAGAAGAGCATAAATTTAGTGAAAAGATTTTAAGGCATATGAAATCAAATTCCATAAAATCTTTTTTTCCGAAAGAAGGGGTTATGTGACCGCCCGTTTTCTTAGATTCCGAAAACGTGTCACATACCGCCCTAAGAAAGCAGGAAAAGAATATTTTGAACGCGCCAACGCGATGGATATTTGGAGAGATAATTAGAATTTAAAACAAGAGAGACCGCCACTTATACCAAGGCGAGACCGGAGGTCGGATGAAAGAAAGTTCTTTCTGAAGGTAGCAGCTGAACTGGGCGGACGTATGGAAAACGGTACCCCAGGAAGTGACATTGCAGCGGATTTCAGATTTGCAACTTTTTTGAGGAAAACTCTTCTAGAAGATCAGAAGAGGTAATTATTCTATTATAAATTGATTTAAACATAATCTTAGAAGAAAGGTAATAAGAAACGTTATGAATTTATAATGGAAGAATTAGGGAGTGGAGTTTTGAATAGATGGCAGTAATTAATAGCTTGCATTCATTTCTCTTTCCAGTTTTTTTTTCTCTCTCTCACATGCTTTTCGTATATTTAAATACTCTCTTGAAGTTGGTGCTCATATAAAAAGGGGTGATCTCTGGATTCATTTTCACTCTGAATATCCAGTTGGTCATTAACTGTAATCGAAAATAAAGTAAAATTCATATGAGAGTATTCAAGCATATAAAACTTGAACGAGAAGAAGAAGCGATTTCTGAGGAGCAACGGCGTTCTCAACCGAGGCCACGACGCTTCAAGGCCAGAAGCAGCTCGGTGGAAAGGTGTAGAAGGAAGCAAAGTGGACTGCTCTACGCGGCCGAGAACACAATAAGGTCGTTCCAAATAAAATGTTTTGTAGGGATAGGAGTGATTCAGTTTAATAAGAAAGCTCATTCTGTATCTATCACGTAGAAAGAAAAAGGGAGGGTAACAGATTTACACGCTTAAAGATAAGAAAAGTAAAAGTACATTTGTTTCCGACTTCTAATACGTGAGAACAGAATCAATCTTTTCTTTCAAAAGGATTTCAAGATCAAATTTGTAATATAGTGATTAAGAGTTTGTGTAAGAGTATAATTATAATATGTATTCTCTGGATTTTAGAGAGAAAAGAGTTTCCTTTTGTTTAAAAGTAATGTTAAGAAAAGTATTAATTTTTGATTTTCAATGTTGTTTCTTTCACATTTTTGTAAAGTAATATTTTAACGATTCTTTCGAATTTCTGAAAGTGTGTTTGTTAAACAATTGGGTTGTAGATGAAAGTAGGAAATTGTGTATTGAGTTATTAGTGTGTGTTTTTTTTCAGTCAAGAGTATTCTGTATTTGATTTTTTCTTATGTGCCATTGTATGTATTTGTCAAAGAGCCAATATTTTTAGAATATATTCTGAATTTAGTGAAAAGTGATTCTCACCGAGTTGTTTGTAATTTTGCATCCAATCCATAAACGATCTTCACGACCCTGCCCCTATTTTTTTATTTATTGTGTCACACTGGGACGTCTATCGAGCTAGTCGACCATCTGGTGAATTGTGTTCGCCACCCCAAGACGTCTCAGGTCAGGTGCTGGCCTTACGGCTTGTACCGCACACGACTGTGGCTCGAATACACAGGTATTACATTGTAAAGAAAACTTGCACAAAATATTCGCCAATTAAAACATTTGTACTCGCACTTCCGTTGTTATTAATGGCAATTTCTTGTTAGAAGCCGACCTGGCGAGGTGAGCAAGAGCGTGGACGGACTCGAAGGGCCGTCGAAGAGGAGCAGTGGCCATGGTTGATTGGCCCTTGTCTCTCTTGAATACGTTGCAGCGGAGAACCCGCGTTCGGCTGGCTGCAGGTCAGAGGTGGCTGCAAGTGTGTCGGTGACTTGTGTTCTCGAATATGCTCCATCTGTACGTGAAGGGTAACCGGCTGTCGGCTGAATAAAAAAGGCTGGAGAAATCTAGTTCCAAATAACCAATCACATCAGACGCATTTCATCACAATAGCCTCAGCATTGAGATTTTATGACTGCTTCAAATTTATATCAGAACTACGACTTTTTCTGGAATAGGTTGTGCACATCAAACGTCATATTTGACTGAAGGAAAAAGATATAAAGGGTATATAGCTGAGTCTCAACATGTTATTCATTTCATTGGAATAAGCATTGCACAAAATCGAACAGTTACATTTTGAACTGAAATCTATGCAATGTTTCCTGAAATGCATTGAGGGAACTGCACAATCAGCAATTGCATTCACTCCTGAATTTCATTTCTGCTCTTGTTACCTTGTCAATTTAAATATAAATCAAACGGATACGTTTGAATTTTCGATGAAGAGATTAATTATGGCACTATTTTCGTTCTTTTGGAGTCAATAGTGAATTCATTTTGTTTGAGCTGCCAAAGTTAAAAGTCTTGCGTTATTTCTAAAGAAATATGTCTTATTTATTAATTCGTTTATTTATACCACAAAACTGTTTTTAATTTTTGGTGAATCAACTAATTTTTTCTGTCAGAAAACACAGTATGAAATTCACGAACCAAAACTAATTCCGAACACAGATTCCAGGAATTCTTTTCTATCATTGTAAAAAACTCTCAAAGATTTGTGTGATATTACATCGATAGTCAGGAATTGATAATTTATTATTTTTAAAGGAAGTATTTGATGATTTCAAAATTGCTCTGGAAATAGATGTACGTTGAATATTTTACAAACTAAAATAGGTTACAAGAAAGTATTAATTTTATTTTGGTATTGATCTGAAGGAATTATTTATAGAGATCAAAACTATAAAAATGAACACAATAAAGTTACAGATGTTGTGAGCAAGGACAACAAATGCATCTACGCGACAAAGTGTAGCAGAGGCGATGGAATGTTAATCAAAACAGCAGAACTGGCCACTTTCCTTTGAGAAATGTTTCTGCCTGCGGCAATCTCAGGACTTTGCGTCATCTTCTGATAGTTCGCATTCGATAATGTAGTGAAGATTGCAGAGGACTTGATGATCATCACGACCGGACTTCAATCGGCCGCGACGATACATACATAATCCTCACATTCATACATACATTCATGGCTGTGCGACCAACCCTTTCATTTTCACACCGTGCCTCCGATAGCAGACGGCAATGACTACTCTGCTGGCTTCACGCTTCACGGGACGCGAGAGTCAATATCCGCGAAGAAATTTTTAACTCCTAGTGGAAAATTTATTTATACACTCATTCTTGCGACAGTCGTTTTCACGGACGAGAGATGTTGTGACAATCCGCAGTATGAGTGCATTACGTATATCTACCTTTAGGACTAGAGGTACTCTAATTTAATTCGAAAGGATTATTTATTTCTTAATCATAGAATAATAAGCAATAGTAAATTTGTGCCTTTTTTGTTATGTAGTACTTCCGAGTTCCTGACCCTAGAGAAATCCAATATAAACATGTGAAATTAAAAACATTACATTCATAACGAATTGTAAACCTGTACTTTAGAACTACTTTATTACATGTAATCAACAATGTAATATCCACTCTCCACGCTTGTATCCATCTCATTCATATTAGTCATTAGTAGCTCCGCATTTTAAGTACTAAAACTCAGCGAAATATGCAAGCATTTATGACCTAAAACCTATAAAATATGACCTAAAAATATGACGTAATACAAGTTTATTTAAAAAAAATTCCGGTTAATTTTTTACAGATAACAAATACAAAATTCACTCAAGAATAGATTGTGAGTACGGTACATACTGCTTGCAGCATAACTAGCATTAAAAAAATTGCTTGTGTCTGTAAACCAAATCAAGTACAGTACAATAAAACCCATCAAACCAAACGACTTCTTTACTACTGTATACTTCTTGTTTAAAATAATCCTTCTCTTTTAAATAATCCTTTGTCGTATAATATTTGTTTATTTGTGACAATATCACCTGATACGTTGTCATGAGAGAAACATTTTTAAGCCTTTCATTCTTGTGTTCTTAAAAATATGACCTATGTATGCATTTGGAGCAAACTCTGGCCAAAATATGACCTTTTACTAAAAATGGTGATTAAAAATATGACAAATATATGCATTTATGGCAGAATTTGTCCCACATATGACTTTTCACTAAAACCTCTGTAAATATGACTTTGTATGCACAATAAAAATACGTTTTCCTGATCGACAATACCTGGATTCGTGCATACATTGTTTTAAAATTCATCCGAAGGTTCAGAAAAATATTTGACTTGTCATTAAAATCGGGCTCTAGTCATTAGGAATGCAGCACCACCACACAGAGCTATCTTTCCACGAATATTTGATTCGTATTACCTATCCCAATCATTATCCTAATGATCTGTGTTGACGGAAACCGTGAGAGCAAATAGGAAACATCTGAATCTAATGAAAGTGAAACTAGGTCATGAAAGTCAGGGCAAGTGAGATGGCAACAAAATACCAGCCATGTGTTTCAACAATAAGAATAATTCATCGTGAAAGTATCGGGAGCGGTAGCTCAGGCATCAACTGATGTCACTACAGTGCTCTGACCGGAAGTCCTAGGTTCGAGATCTGACGGCGCAGAATTTTCAACACTAGCTTTTCAGTTAGGTCGAATTTAGTCGCTGTCTGGAGGGGAATTCTAGCGGCCGGCTGCTCTGATCGTTGGTTTTCGTGTTTTTTTCGATCAACACCAGGCGAATGCCGGAGCAGTACCTTACCAATGGGCCACGGACCGCGTGCGATCTGTCCTTCCTCTTTCTTATCCTATCTTCTCCCTTACTCACACAATTACACTAGCATCCACTACACTACCCATATTCTGAAAGACCGGTCGGGGTTAGAGCTTGTCCCGGCTGGGGCGGTACCCCAGTAGTGGGAGAGTCTTGGTTAGGGGGAAATCTCACTAGCCAACGCTAGGTCAAAGGACTCGCCATCCGACGGGGGAAGATCACCGCTATTTTCCGAGAAAAAACATGCACTACACTAACGGAGTAATGACTACAGTAGTTGTCGAAACGGAAACACGAAAAATCAATCATCCTGAAAGTCAATCGGGTCATACACCTGCGCAGCTGACACTTGAGCCAATGAGGTACGCTAGCTAAAATAAGATCATAACAAAATAATAATCTAAAGAACTAAGTTTTTAATGACATAATCGTAGGAAGATGGCTAAACAAAAACTTATCAAATGAATCGCTTGGCCCATGAATACATTGCGGGGACTCCGGTGCGCTAATGGCTAGCGCAAGCTTTTTCCCTTCTTTGGAGAACTTTGAGATAATGCAATATGAACTTGATGACCTTCGAAACTTCAAGGTGAGTTCACATGAAAATGAAATGAATGGTAGAAATTGTGTGCCCAATTGTTAAGACGAACTTGAAGGAGTACCTTGTTTAGTACACAATGTATTTGCAAGTTTTTTAATAAACTATCCTGCGAGAATAGAGGGCGTGTCCTGAGACATAAATTAAAAGACAGCAGTCTACGTTCACGGTTTATAATATTATACTAATATTCATTAAGGTAACAATTTAATAATTTTTCCTGTTTTGTTTATTGTATGTTGCATTAAATGGGATTTCCAGATTAAAAGTTTGTTCAAGAGGACACCAGTGTTGTACAGAGTTTTGTAGGTGAGGATAGCCAGGGGGAGTTCAATTTAGTACTTTCAATTGAGGCGAAGTTTTGAGAGAGAGAGGATGAATGTCTATGGGATAAATGTTCTCAGTCCTTTTGAGTTCAGGTTGTTTTCAAGATTCTTTTGTGCTATTTTAGTGTCATGATGAGTGATAAATAGTGCAGTGTTGTCTGCATGAGAAAAAATCTTCTGAATCACCTTGGTCGAGAATGTTATAAGTGAATATGTAACGTATGGGTTTTTCTTTCGATTTCCATGATATCCCTTAAAATGGCATGT
>CAXIVR010001683.1:0-23828 GCA_964035755.1 Teleogryllus oceanicus
CTTTTAAACCCTAGTTCTCCCTATCAAGTTACCCTAAGTGATCCTTCCCTCAGTGGACTTCTACGTTTGACTGAAGAGGCGGGACTCTTGTCCGGAAAAGCCCCAATAGTGTGCCGCTGCTCATTGGGACATTATGGGCCAAAAACTGCGAGTGTTACTCCCAAATGGAGCTAAATTCTTAGCTTTATGGACATCCAAATGGCTTTGAAGAAAGGGGCTCCGTCCACTGCCCAAACCCAGCTTGAAACTCTTGTCCCCCAAATTGCAAGCTGCCAAAGCTCTGGAGGGATGGGATCAACCCTCTATTCAGAAGACCCTGGTCTCTTTCCAACATACAAGTAACAAGTAACAGAGACAGCTCTAAACCCGACGAGTCACCGAATTGAGGAAGAATCTTCTCATGTCTGAAGAGTCCTTGCCCTCGACTTCTCGGCCACCATAGAGGAATTGTTTCGCCATCAAAAGGCAATCTGGAATCAAAATGGCATGGGGGTTTGAAGATATCAGCTCACTTGTCGAGAAACTGTGAAACTAGGTGAGAAGACTCAAAAAAGTTCCTCTTAAAAGTTTCCAGTTTATGGTTACTACTTCAGCTGGGATGTCAATGAAGCTACATTTATGTTGTACTTTCTTTGCTTGTAGTGTTAGGATTAGAGCTCCGGGAGACTTGTTAGCAATGCGAAATATCAAATTTGAGTCAGTTTGCGATGCAAAAAATTTTCTAAAACTGGAACAAAAATATCTATTTTAAATGTTGCTAATCTGCGCATTTTCAAACATTGTTTGAAATGTTTGTAATTGTGATTTTTTTAATTTTACTCATCATCAGTTACTTATCGTTAAAATGTTGGGAACAGTTTCTGAACACAAAAAAATTGATTGATCATCTCCCCCCTACGTTACAGTTTTACTGCTTCTTGACTAAACAAATCAAACAAATAGAGAATGTTTGAGAAGAGTTTTGCCACCCCACCACCTCGCCCCAAACCAATAAGAAAATTTCACCAAAAATACCCAGAACTGACACACATCCTGAAAAACGTTGAAAAAATTGATTTTCCCCAAAACACCTAGAAAAGACCTTTCCCTGAAAAAAAACCGAACGGCTCCTTGGCTCCAACACCAAACCTCCGAACGTTGACGTTCCGATAAGACTTTACGTATGTCCTAGTCACTAAAAATTATTAATCCAGAAAAAGGCCGAGGAATGTGGGAAAGGGAACCGCCAGTTGATCTGAAAGTAATATGGTGTAGGACTAGGGCAGTAGAGTTCCACCAATTAGGCTCAAAGGAGGCCTAACTTCCTGTAGCGCGAAGTTCTCGGTCCCCCGAACTATGGAAATTATCTAGCAGATAGACAATTCTTGTGTTGCACTCAGACGTCGACAAAAAAAAAATTTTATTGGAGTAACGCTATTCGCCGCTTCATGTCCGAACAGACGTTGTAAGAGAAAGTCTTCACTAGGGCACCCACTGCTCGTCTCGTAGTACCGAAGCTCCGGCGAAGAGTAGTTGCAGGCGAGATGGGAGTAAAGGAAGGACAGATTTGATTGTTAGAAATATTTTTATTCAAAGGGAAATGGGCTGCTGGAATAAAACAAACTTGTGTTAATCTCGCTCACTTTTCTTCACCAAAAAGTGACGATGAAGAATCTTAAGAATAGGAATTTGAAATGAACAATTAATATTCATAGGTTATTTTACTTGACCGTCCGTTTTCCCCAACTACGAAAACGTGTCCATGATCGACCAAAGCGAAAGGAGCAGTTCAAACGCGCGAACGCGGAAGAATCTGAGAACGCTAACTGAAAATTAAGTCAATAGAGAACGCCACAATAGATCGTCGAGACCGGTAGTCGAGGGAAAAGTTCTTTCTGAGGCCAGCAGCGGAACCGTGCAGACGTACTGACGACACGCGGGATTCCATTGCAGCGGATTTCGAACCGTCTTTATAAAACTCTTCAGGAAGATAAGAAGATAAATATCCTTTATTAATTTGAACGTAATCTCAAAAGAAAGATTCTAATAATAGACGGAATTTATGAAAGGAGAATGAAGGAGAGGTTTTGAACATGGCAGTAAATTAATAGTTGATTCATTTCTCTTTTTCCCGTTTTTTTAAATTTTTTGGGCTTTTGATTATTTGCCCCTTAAAGTTTGTGTGCTGGTATGGTTATTACCTCAGAATTGAAAGTAAAATTTAAAAATTTTTGGAGAGTACGAAAGAATTAACCCTTTTCAGACTAGAACACTTTTCTGGTGGGCGACTGAATTTCGACCGGGGAAAGCGGGGAGGTTCTGCAGAGAGGGCTCCGCACTGTTCTCAAACCCAGCTCCGGCCTTCAAGCCAACAACCCAGCAGGCGCAAGGATTTTCTGCGCAGCCGAAGCAAAAGTAAGGTCGTACAAAAGAACAGTTTCTATATTGAAAAGGGGTAATTCGTTTGTAAACGGAAAATTTATTCAAATTTTTACGAGAAAGAGGAGAGTAAAGTATTTGTTCTACTAAAAGATAGAGAAAGTAGCAGTACATTTATTTCCCATCTCTAACACAAGAAGAAAGAATCAATCTTTTCTTTTTAAAGGTTTAAAAACAAAAAATTTTAAATTGTAATAGTTCTGAGAAAGGCATCCCTGAAAATTATTATCAAATTCTTAGAGGAATTTCTTTTTAATAGAATTTTTGGAATTACTAGTTTTGATTTTCAATTTTTTTTTTTTGTATAAAAAAATTTTTTCTTTTAACAATTCTCAGTATTTCTGAAAATTTCCATTGAATTTTTATTTAATGGAAAGCAGAAGCGTGTATTTAGTCAATAGTGTGTGTGCGTGTTTTTTTGGCCAGTTATATTTTTGTATTTAATTTCTTGGTCCCATTTCTAAATTTTCCCCCACAGTTATTTTAAAATATATAAAATAAGTAAAAAGGATTATAATTCATTTTTAGTAATTTTGCATCAATAAAAACTTCTTACGACCTCCCCTTTTTCTTTTTTTTTATTTTGTCCCCCCTGGGACTCTCACTGGCTATGACCACCCGGTTGTTTCCCCCCCCTAAAAATCTCAGGTAGGGCGCCCTTAGGCAAAAACCGACGAGGGGGTTAAAACAATAATTTTTATGCATAGGGATGAAAAAAAAAAATTAGGTGCAGTTTGTAAAAAGAAATCATTTTAGAATCTACATTGTAGAAATTTTTGTACAGTGACGAAAATTGAAAAGGTTTTTTCCCTTTAAATAAAAAAGTACCCTAAGTTTTTATGTATCCTTTTTTTAAAATTCCAAACGTTTGTAAAATTTTAATTACATCTGGGTCTAAACTAATGGGCCCAAAAAACCCGTTATTCTACATAAAAATTTGTGTAATTACTAATCTAGTTTATAAACAATAAATGTCCCCAAAAGAAAAAGTCTATTTAGTAACATTTTTAAAAATCAAAATATACTACAAAGAATTTTAAATTAAATTTTTTATAAAAACAACAACAAAAAACAAAACAAAAAACAAAAAAATAATCACCTGAGTGAAAACTTTCCCATTGTTTCCCCTCATTAAATTCAAAAGGCAAAAAGGGGATCATGTCTTTGTCAGGGGAAAGGTCTCGGGCTCGGGCCCGGGGGTACGCCCCCTCTTTTTTTTTCCTTAAATAGAATTTGCCCAGGGTCCCACCCCTGGGCGGGGACACTGAAACTATTTAACTCCGTTTTTTTTTTCCCCCAGATGGCGACGCCCGGGCGGCGATGCGGCGTTCTCGCCACCCCGCTCCCCGCTGTCTGCAGTCACCCCCAGAGGACTCGGGTCAGCCGCAAAACAAGGTTAACCCAAACGCCCCGTCCCCCCCGCGTCCCAGACCTCAGGTCCGATGAGGAAAAAGAACTCGCAAGGCGGGCCCGATCTGGTGCTGCGCGACGGGGCCCCTTTTAATGCCCGCCTCACGGGGCGTTTGTCCCTCTGGCCGATCCGGGATCGTTAAAAAGCGGAAAAAAATGCTCCCCACGGGCGGGCCGCTCACAGTCCCCCCCTGTAGCTGCCCCCTGACCTCCTTTGGCTTTTTGGGGCCCCCAGGCTGTGGTCTCCCCCCCCTCATCCCTCAAAGGGTCCCCCTTGGCCCCTCCTGGGGTTTTTCCGGTGGGGGCCTTTCGTCACCCTTTCCCCTATCCTGGTTAACGGGGCCGGTCTGCGGCGCCGCGATTCTTGTCCTGTCCCGCCGTGGGGGCCCCGTATCTCCCCCCACAAAGTCCTTTACCCCCCGAGGGCTCGTTGGGGATGTGGCCCCCGGCCTCGCCCCCTCGGATCCTCTCCCTGCCCCCTTCGGGCCGGGGCCCAACGTTTATGACGGTGAGTTCCGTGGTGGGGGTTCGGTGGCCCCCGGCCATCGCAATAATGCCCCGGGATAGGCGCATGACGCGGCCAGGCGGCTGCTCGGGGTGGGTCTCCATTGGTGAATCCTCGCTGGGCCCCTGCCCTGTGGCCCCCCCCCCTCTGATCGGGCGGCCGGGGGCCGGCAAGGGAACCAATTTGGGGACCCGTGGGGCCCCGACGCGCGCGTCCGCAGAATGCAAATTTCCCAAATTTTTAAAAAATAACCGGGCGAGCTGCTCCCCGGGTCTGGTGGCGGCAAACATCTGCCCCCCGTCGATAATGTGGCATGGGGCGTCGGGGGAGCATCGTCTGGGCGTCGGCTGGGCCCTCGCCCGGGCGCCTAAAGGGGACGCTCAGGGTTTGAAGTCAGTGTCCTCCGCCGGATGGGGTGTCGCGGTCTGGGGCTTTTTCCCCCCCCCGATCCGTCCCGGGCCCCTTGGCCGCGGGTCCTCGGCAGCGAATGGCTCTCTGCGTAAACACCTCGGCACTGACGGACTGCAGTTTTAAAAGCGAAAAAAGGGCCCTTTCTTTTTTGCGCAGGACGATCCAGACGGTGGCAGCTCAGGTTGGCCCCCGTCTGGCCCCAGGCGACCGGGAGGCCCCAATCTTCATCAGCAGAGAGGATCCATCCGGCGAAACAAGCCCCGACGGAACACCGGGACGTGGGCCCGGGGGGCCGGCGGAAAAATGGACCCGAGGGGGGAAAAAGGGGCGGAGCCCCCAAAAGGCACCATGGACCACAGCGGATCACCACGGCCGACCAGGCGTAAGATCATGGACTGCACCTGGAACCCATGCTATGCGCCAAACCCTTTTCCTCCCCCCCAAACCCCCGATTTTAACCCTGAAAGAAACAAAAACCCCCTACCATTTGAACCCCCCCAACCCCAACCCAAAAATAGATACCCACCTGAACCCCCACAGCCCCTAATCCCCCAAACCTCCCAGCCAAAAACCCCCAACGCCCAGAAAACCAAAATGGTGCATTCAAGATGTGCAATAAATTTTTTTCCTAATAACAAAAGGATCTGGATTGATATGCAATGGGCCCAAAAAAATTTTAAAATTACCAAAACCCCTTTTTAAAAAATGAAAAACATGAAATCAAATTCCCCCAATAAACCATTCAAAAAAAACCCCTTTTCTTATGAAATAAAAAAAATTTAAAAAAAGGATCAAACCATTTGCAATGTGCCCTAAAAAAAAGTTTTCCTATAATAAAATTAAAAAACGTGAGGCCGGACAATTGACAATTAGGCATCTACATGAGTCCCCCGACGGCATTGGCAAAAAAGGAACTTTCGTACCAAAGTGAACATTAAAGAAAGATCGGGAGTCTCCCGCCCGGGTCCCAGTTAAAACTGCCGAAAAATCCCAAATAAACCATTGCGCCCAAACTGTATGTCCTACCCAAATGTCATCGCCAAAACCTCCCCCAAATTCCCAAACACCCCTCAAAATTAAACTGCAAAAAACCCCATCAGCCTTCCCCCCATCCTCCCCCAAATAAGGGCCCCGTAAAAAAAAAAAAAAATAAAAAAATTCAACCAAAACCCCCCAACATTCAGCCCCAGATCCCCTTTTCAAAATCCAATCATTCTTCCCCACCTAAAATTAACAATCGCCCCCGGGCCCCCCAAAACCCCAAACAAACCGCCCCCCCCAAAGACATCGACTTTTCCCTCTCCTTAAACCAAAAAAATATTATAAACTCAAACCTATCCTCGACATCCTACGTCCCAGGACATCAAAAAAAATAACCCCCGCAGGCATAAAAATGGTTAAATCTTCTCCCCAAAAGGGCCCCCAAACCCTTTCCTCATGGGTACAAGGCATAAACCAAAAACTCTCAATTCCCTTTAAAAGACTCTCCATGGACCCTATTCCTGAAATTTTCCCCTAAACCAAATATCCTTTCCCCATAAAAATTACACCCCCACCTAGGGGAACCCTACCCCCAAACAGACAGCCACCCAAATCCTAAATCCATTCCCCGCTCCCCCAGCTTCTCAACATGCCCCTCAGTACCCCCATTCAAATGGCCCCCAGCCCCCCAAATCACCCCCAATTTATGCCTAAAAAAAACCAAACCCTCTTCCCCCCTGGTCTTAACAAACCCTATCCTTTTATCCGGGGATAAACGTTCAACGTCTCGGGCTGTAAGTCAAAAAACACGAGGGGAAGAAACACAACTTTTGACAAAAACCCCACCACCCAAACCAAAGTCCCTCAACCCCACACCTCAAAAAGCAATTCATAGACAACTGGATAAAACCCTGCACTCTTCCAACACCCCTCTCCCCCTATCTCGACCTATTAAACTCCCCCCCTTTCTTTTCTTCTCTTTCCCCCCACCCTTCCTTTTTTCGGGTCTTTTTGGGGGGGTCCCCGGTGGCCCATGCGTCCGGATGACCTGGTGGCTCCCTCCACCGTCGGGCTTCTCGCCCTCGACGGGGGGGGGGCGGGAGCGGGGTAAGTTCCCCAGGGGGCCCCTTGGCGTTGGCTTTATGCCACCCCAAAGGGAAAAGCCCAAACTTTGGGACCCCACCCCCGTGGCGGGGTCGTGCCGGTCCCCCCGGACGGCGTGGCCCCGGTCGAGTTTCGCAAAAAGTTCCGTGGGCCCGCCCCGGGTTGGGGAGGTTCCAAAACACCCAAGGCCCCCCCCAAAGCCCCCCCAATCTGGAATAGAGGACTTTCTCCTCCCTGACTATCTACATTCATGGCCCGGGCCCGGTTGGTATTCCGCCTGCGGGCCATCGATGTCGTGAACCGCAGCGTAAGGGTTTGGTTAGATCTCCCCGACAACGCATTGCTTTTCATTCACGCTCGTTCGCGGGCGGCCCGGGGTTCCCCCCGGCGGGTCCTCCCCAGGCCCTTCTCGGATGGGCGGGCTGGGCCGATTTCAGGCCTGCCCCCCCAACGGGCTCCTGGGTGGTGAGAAAGGGTGGAGGGGAACGAGGTCCCTACCGACATCGGTGCGCCTGTTGCCTCGACAGGGGCGGGCGCGTTCGGGGGGCCGCCCTCTCCGTTGTGTCGACGGGGCAGCTGAGGGGGGCCCTCAAAGACCCTGCCTCTAGGGCGGGTGGCCCCCCACCGTATGGGGGGCCGGTATGTTTTGCGATAAAAACGTATTAATGCCTTCCCGCTGCGGTGCGGACGGCGGGGAGCGTGGGCCCCCTGTGGGGTGTCGGGCGGGCTGTTCCCCGGCGGGCCCTGTGCTGGGCCCCCCTCCCCGCTTCCCCTCCCCCCATGCACGCTGCCCGGTTCCTCCCGGGGCATCTCCGGGCCAGGGTTTCCCGGGCCCGGGGAGGCAAATCTGTACCCCCCAAAACCCGGCATTATCGCCCGCGTGGCGACAGGTCCAATCATTGCCTTCGGTGGTGGGCGGGACACGCCCTCCGCGAGGCGCCGGCGGAGGTGGCGGTATCGTCCCGATATTAAACGTCGTCGCGGGCCCCTTCGGCGCCTCGCGTGTGGCGTCGGGGGGTGGGCGTCGCTGCGGCGGCCGTTTGGAAAAACCGCTCCTGGCTGGGGTGGGATGGGGGTAAGGCGGGGGCCTCGCCGACCGCCCCCGTACGAAATAACTGGGGGGAAACCCGCGCGGGGGTGCGAGTCTGGGTGAAGTGGTTGCAGCCGGGAAAGGGCTGGCCGACCGAAGGGCCCTCCCCGAAGTGGGGACAGCCGACGATCAATGCTCCCGCCATGCGCCTCGGAATCCTGTCAAAAAGACGAGGTATTTTGGTTATTTTTTCCGTGATCCGCTCAAAGATCTTTTCGCGACGGATGAATTTCAAGTTACGGGACTATGCGACAACGCCCCGGGTTTGTTTTTTCCTGTTTTCGAGCAGTGGTTTGGCTGGCCCACAAAGGTGGGGGGGTTTTCGCGGCTACAAAATGAAAGGTTGCCAGGGTTAAATTTTTTAAATTTTGCTTGTGTAAATAAAAAACAGTCTCTGTTTATTTTTGTCCGCGCCTTCGGTCCGGGGGGGGATCCCCCGGGGGTTCCCCCACGACCCGCGCGGTTCCCGAGGGGGGCCCCTCGCCCCCTCCGCCCCGCGTCATCGCTGGATCTTCCAAAGCTGGATCGGTGGAACAGACCCACGGCGCGGGCGGGGGGCGTGCCACCCCACCGTGTCTGGCCCCTTCCCCGGGCGCCCAAGGTCGAAATCAGTGCGCCCCCGGGTTTGCCCCGCTGGTCGCACCGTGGCTGGCAGGATAAAGTTAAAAGATAAAAACCAATGTTTTATGATAGAATTAAATTTTCGCTCCCCCCTTTTTTCTTACTGAAATAATTTTTATAAAGATTTTATTGTAGAGTAATAAGTTTCCTGTTTTTGTTTAATTCTTTTTAAAAAGGTTTTCCCATCTGTTATTAATTTTTTTAATTGTTAGATTTGCCCGAGCCGTAGCTCCCTGACAGTCAATTTTATTTTTTTTAAAAATTTTAAAAAAAATAAATTTTTTCCCCTATTTTTGTTTTTTTAGTGTATTTTTTTTTTGTTTTTTATTCTTTATTTTATTTTTTTTAATCATTGATGGGTGAACATATTTTATAATTTCCCCCAAAAATTTGAAATTTTTAACTATTGTTTCCCTTTGATTAAATTTTTTGGGAAGCTTATTTTTTTTTTTTGAAAATCTGCCAATTGGCCCCCAAAGACATCATGCTTCTTTTCTTGGCCCCTGATTCTAAGGGAACAGCTTTCAACGATAATGTTTAATATATTCAGCTCAAGCTACGTAATTTTATTATGTATTTATTTTGTCTTTAACCTAACTATTGTACTGATGACGATTCAAATTTGTTTTATCTTTATTTCTGCCCCAAGATGGGCAATTGTCCTCCAAACTCTTTTTATGTATTTGTTTAAAATTATCATTGATCGTAATAAATCAATTTTGGGCCTTTTTTTATAATTTCATTAATAAACCTAGAAACAATCACGATGCGGGGAGCAAGGGGCATTTGGCCACACATGTCACTAACCAAAAAACAAACATTTCTCTTCCTTCATCTAAAAAAACCTCCCAGGTATAAAATATTTTAAAATTTTCCCCCCAAAATTTCCCAAAGTTTCCTCATGGAACTAAAGGCCCAAAAAAAAACTTTTAACCCTAATTCTTAAGACTACTCTATGGTTGATTGATTACTTAGTTTAAAAAGGCGCTTAACTCCCAAGGTCATTCCTTAAAATTTAAAAGGGTGATTAAAAGCAAAAAACACCCGCAAATTTAAAAAGCATAACATTCAAAAGGATAAAATCCCAATAGTGTACGATAAATAAGGCGAAAAAAAATTAAAAAAGACTCTAAAATTTATCAAAAAATTAAAATTGCTAAAAAAGGGCCCCAAAAATAAACTACAAAAGATATTGCCCATTCCAAAAAAAAAAAATTACGTTTTCCCCTTTCCCCAAAAAACGAGTTAAAAAAGGTCGAATCTCTTAAACACCTCCGGCAAGTTCCCCAGGCTATGCCTTTCGCTTCATCAAATTTTTTGTAAAATAGCGGACGTTTCCACGGAAAAAACCCGCGGCATTTCACAGATGGAATTTTCCCCTCGAAGGGACTAGGGGAAAAAGTGGCGTGTAAATAGGCGGGTTAAATTACTTCTCGCGCCTCAAAGGGGATGAGGAGCCCCAAAGGTTTGGGTTTTAATCCCCTAATTTTTAAAAAGTATTGTGCCACTGTTTACGCCCCAAGTGGATCGTTTAAAGGCCCTTAACTCCGACAAGTAAAGGGATGTCGATGTTATCCGGGGGGTCGCTGTTTTCCCCGGCTCGGTCAGCCAGCTCGTTCCGGGATGTTCATGGCCTGGACCCCAACAAGGCCCAGGTCTTTGGGGGAAGACCAAAGACGATGAATGGGGTTCTAACCCAGTTTTATCAGGTAGTCGACGACGGGGGGAAACTGCAAAGGCAGCTAAAAAAGGGTGGGAACAAAACAACACGCCCCCTCCTGCTCATGTATTTGGGCCCCCAATTGCAAAATCCCCGGAAAATCCCTGCACGGGGAAATGATTTTTTATGTTTTGGGGGTCTTGATACAATCTTCCACCATCGTTTTCACGATGACCATCTGTTAGAATAGTGGTGGATAAACTTTCCCTCTGGGCCCGAAACTGCATCTGTAAACCCGAGGACTAGCGTTGTTTGGAAAAATTGGAAGTGTGAGGTAATTTGGGGCAAAAATTCCAAAGGGGGTCAGGTCGCTTGGGGGGTTTCAGGGTGGGGGTTCGACATTAAGTCCCCAAAGATTTCTTAATCTTATGCCTGGGGGGTGGGGGGTGATTTGAATATGTCAGGTTCATATTTTGGGGGAATAATTTGGTTGGATCATGGGGCCTTTTCTCCTGGACGTAAAGAATAAACTCCCTTCTTTCAGGATGGCTCCCCCCGCGTCAGTTAGAATGCACTCAATTCGGGTGGGGGGGACCTGTTGCAACGGATACCAGGGGGAATGGGTTTTTGGGGAAGAGTGGAAGGGGGTCCGCCCTACCTTCCCCCCCAAAAATGGCGGATGATGTTTATATAAGCAATGGGTAGTCGGTGGGTCCCCCAAAACGACCCCTCGCAAACGAAGATTGGGGGAGACTCATTTTGATTTTTGTGTGCGGATGTGGCACGCCCCTTTGGGGCTTTTAACGTAAGTCCCCCGAACCCGGCAGAGTCGGGAAGAAAAACGGATTCCTCCGCTGAGAGTGGATCGCTGTCAAGTATATATTCGGCGAAATGTACCAGTGTTTTCTGGCGGTTTAAAAAACCCGTTTCAATCCATTCTGGAGCTTGTTCCCAGTTAGGTTCCTCTGGATCCCCTGGCTACTGGACGACAATGATGGGAAAAACGTCCACAAACGCGTCCTTTACTGGTTCTGCACCGACACTTCTGTTTTTGGCAAAGGAAACGGTGACGGGACCGACCCTTGAATGCCGTTTTTAGAGGGGACTTCTGGACAGTTTTCGCAATCGGGAAGATTTTCGATAAAAAAATTTTTGGGGGAATAAGGGCCCCCATCCAGTGAAGGTTAAAATGGACCTCGGTGGGGTTTGGGGCCTTCTGTTGTCAAATTGGGGCCCCAAGGTGTTTCTCGGACGAAAGGGGTTTATTTCGGTTGCCGTGGTGGTCAAAGGGTTGGGGGTTTCCCCGAAGCCCACTGGTTGGTGGCGGTTTCTGCGCTCCCGGGTCCAGACCAAGGGGGCGTACCATCCCTTCAATCTTTGCCCGGCAGCTGGTAGGGGTCGTAGCTCGATGGCAACAGATCTTTCCGTCAAAGCTGGAATGACTAACCCCGCCATTGAACAGGAATGGGGTCTCTTCCAGATACATTAAACAAAAGGGAAAAGGGTTTCTTGCCTCATCAGGAAAATGTTTGGGGGGGTTTTATCGGAAAACAGTGGTCTCTATAAAAACCCGAGCTCGATAGTCAGGCACTGGCAATCACAAACGTATGGATGTTTTGCCTCCCCAAAACGACGGCAGCTGCAAGGTATTGGGAAAAAGGGGCCTGGAACTCCAGATACCGTCATATATGTCATACTAACGATCTTAGGAAGAAATCTGGACTTCTCATGGGGTATGGGGCCTCTGATGAAAAAGCAAAGAAGTTCCCAATGCTGAAATATAATAGGTTCTCAGGCGTCCCATTTCCCTGGAGACGGGGTGTTGTCAAACCCCTTTTACGAAAGGGGGGCGCAAACTAAATGTTTTGGGGAAATTCTTGGTTGCAGGAGGGGATTTCGGGGTGGGCTTCTCAAACTCGGGTCAAAAGCTGGGGGGTTTCGCGTGTGGGGGCCCGAAACTGTCGCGATAAGTTCGTGAGATCGTATGGCGGTGGGGGCGGGATATCGATCCCCCTAAAAAGGTTTGTGGAATGTCGGCGGTCTTGCATGCGGCAGTGACGGGAACGAGCTGCGACCTGCGGGGACGCGGTGTCAACGGCGGGAACGGCGACACGGTGGGGGGGACAGGGGGGTGACTGGGGGAGGACGGGGACTGGGGGACGAACAGCGACATGGGCAAGGCGGGAAAGGGGGGGGACGGACTTTCTATGTAATCCCCCAGAAGGTGATCTCGTTTTTTTTGGGGTTAAGTAGGGGTTTTATAAAAAACTTTCATTTCTGGAAACCCCAGAATCTTATAATATAGATTGTAAAATTCAAATCTGGGTTTAATCGAAAAAAACCTGAAATTTTAAAAGTTTTTTAACATTCAGACGGGTAGAAAAGATCGCATTGGCGGGGTGTTTTTTTTCGTAAAACAACTTTGAAGCAGTAGAAGATGTGGATGAAATTTGAAATAAAAAAGGGGTTCACATTCGAGATAAATTCAAAAAAACCCAAAGGGGAAATTTTGGGGGGAAAAGGGCACGAAGATGGGCGAACCGTTGCAAAAACATAGAGCGAACCCGCAATCAGGAAAATTGGGCGCATTATCGGAGGCTTAAATTTACCCACGCTCCGGGGGGGGATGTGGGCTGAAACCCCCAACCCCCGTTAAAGTTGGGTTTGGGGCAACCTTTAAAAGGTATATAAACCGACGCAATATCTTTTTGGACGTTTTCTTATTGTGGGGGGACAAATTTCTTTTTTTGAAAAAATTCCTGGAATTAGGGCCACAAATGAGTCCTTCTTTTTAAGGAAGGGGAAGCGAAAAGTCCTAAACGGGAAAAACCCGTTTTTGAACACTTACACACATCAATTTTTTTGAAAACAAATTTTTTTGGGCCCACGGATGTACATAGAAAGGGAAAGGACAAACTTAAAACATAATTTTAGAATGTAAAAATTGTTCTACGAAACTACGGTCCATTCAGATCCGGGGTTTTTTAACAAAAAGTGAAGCTAAAAGGAAGGATAGGAAAGCGTAATAAACTAATTAAACAAAAGGGAAAAGAAAAAAAATTTTCTACAATTATCAAAGAATTAATAGCATTGAAGTTTCAAAAAATTACCAAAACAATTTAAACGATCATTGAACTGTTCAAAAAATTTGCAGCATAAAAAAGGGAAAAAAGTAATGATCTGCGGAGTTGACTTTCGTTTTACAAAGACTTAAAAACGGGTTTTTTGGATTACCCTCGTTTTTAAGCCCAAGGATCAGATCTTATTAAACAACACCCTAAAGAAACTTTTTTTGTGGATGCAGAAATTGAAAGGATCCAAATTGGAGAAATAAATCTGAGGACCTGACGGAAAACCGGAGAAATTTGAAATTGGGGGGGAAGCCATGATTTTACCTTGTCGTTAATGGCGTTTATAAATAATAATTTTATTCCCCCAAAAATTTGGGAAAAAGGCAATTTATGGGGTTCCAAAAGGGGAACAAAAGGGGTTTAAAAATTTTCGGGTTAAGTTTGACATCAGGGTTTCAACAATGGAACACCTGATTGCAGAAATATGAACAGTCTGGAAAAAAACGCTGGGTTTTAAAAACCCCGTTTTTGTCTAGCTATTCTGGGCAGAACTATTTCTTTTTCAGGACATGCAGATTCATTAGACGAAGGATAAGGGGCGATGTAGTAAAATGGACTTTTTTAAACATTTATCTGGTTCCATTTCATTTTAAAAACTGTCAAAACAGATTGGATCATCAATCTCTTTGGATAAAAAAAATTTCTTCGGCCGACCCAACAGTCAGAATTGAAAAACCCTCGAAAACTGATGTTATCCGGTCCCCCCGGGGAGTTTTTGGGCCATTCTATTCTTAGCGTTTTTGATATTGAAAATGGAATAAATCGAAATTAGACTTTTCCCCTGATTGCATGTTTCAGGGTATTTGGGGCGTCTTGGATAAAAAATTTTTTTCAGAACATCCTTTTTTTAAGGGAAATGGCTGCGAAATGGGTTAAAACGTAAAAGGGGAAAATTTATTTTTTTCAAATCTTTCGAATGCATCGTTTCAAGTTGGAACAACAATTTCCGCGTGTAAAAAAATAATCAGGTTTGGTCTGGTACCAGGGTTGTCGGATCAATTTTACGGTCAAAAAAACATGGAGGCGCGCCCCAATGGGATTCAAAAACGTAGTTGTGCGATCCGCAAAACTTCCTTTCCGTCCTATTTTAAGTACGGGGCGGCCCTGGGACCCCACAGAAAGGGCAAATGAGGGGTTAGATAAAATTCAAAACAGGCCGGAACGTTTTTTAAATTGGACGCGTTGATGGACGGATGAAAGGGGAACCCTCATCGTAGGGGAACGGACCCATGCAAAAAAGGCAAAAAGGGAAATCAGCGGGGAGACCTCAGTAAGGTTTAAAACCCGATTTAAAAAGAGAAGACCATCCTGGTATTGAACGATCCGAATTTTTCGGATGATCGCAAACGGTGTTGGGAATGCGAGCAATTTTTTTTTCGGCCGTCGGGGGGCTGGTTCGTTCCCGCGGTGCTCCCGCACCTCGCGCCCGGGGGCGGGGCTGTTTTTTTCGCCAGCGCCAGGGGTGTATCCCCGGGATATGCTGGGAAGGGGGGGTGCGCAGTTGGGAAAATCCGGGGGAACCCGCCCTTCTTTCCAGTGTCAGTGAGGCGCATCCGGAAAACCCTCGACACACCGGCGAAACCGAGATTATTGGACCAAATTTAAGTCCTGGCCCAAAAAGGGGATTTTAGTAAAATTTTTGGGGAAAATTCTGAACATTTGAAAAAAAGGGGGAGGGTTGGCTGGGGTGCCCGGCACATAGGGGGTGGGAGATCCCGTAGGGCATCAGAAAAGTGGGAGAGGGGGCTGACGTGCGCTCAGCTCGCAGGCAAAAAGAGCCAAGAAGGGGAGTGTTTCCCAAAGTGAGGACGATTGTTCATCCGGGCACTCATTTGTCAGTATATCTCCTTTTTATCTCTGCCGATCACGCCGCGTCCCTCCAATTCACGCGGCGATTATCATCCGTTTTGGACACTGATCTTTTAAAAGGATTTTGGGAAACGGTTTTGGGAAAGATTTTGGAAAACTAAATTATCAAATATTTTTAACTTTGTGGGGCTGTCTGGTCATTGATCACCCCCTTTATTTATTTAATCGAAAACAGTTTATTGAAACTCTCCTTTTGTTCTTCTTCACCTCTCGGCTTTCGTATGGGACCCCACCAAAACCGCAGATATCACGTGGCAATCTACCCCCCAAAAGAAGTAGTATTTAAGACCGTACCAGTGTTACTACATTACCCTTTTAATCAACAGTGTTAAGTGGATTTTTAAGTTTTAAAGGGGAGGGTGTTGGCAGGCTATTTTTGGAACAAAAGGATGTCATTATCCCTATAAAGTTTTAAGACGAATCCCTTGATCATCATTAAACAGTGGACAAATTGGTTTTAAAAAATTAATTTAGGGTCTTGAATTTAAGGGAAAGGAAGAATTAAAAAAACTTGAAAGAAAAGAAAGAAAAAGGAAAAAATTTTTCCCCTTTTCAAAAGTTTGACGAGAAACAGTGGTTAGTCTTTTAGATTTTGCAATCTAAATTATCGCATTTGGGAGACTGTCGGGGATTGATCCCACTATCATTTTAAACAAAATTTAAACAAAAAAGTTTATTAAAACTCTTCTTTTTGTTCTTCTCACCATGGCTCCCACAGTCAAACTACTAAAAAACAGTTATTGCGTTGGGGGGAGGGAAAATTTTCGCGAAGCTGGGAGACGTTACGGTGTTGGGGAAAGAAAAGAACGGGGCTGGAACGATATCGAGGCTGGGAAGCGGAAAAAAAGATGGGGGCCTCTCGAGGGTGTCCGGTCCAGCCCGGGCTTTTTAAGCCTCAGAAAAGGGCCGTTCATGAGTGGGACAACTGGTGAAATCGAGTTCCTGGCTCTGAAAAATGCCCGGGGACCAGGCTGCTGGGCCGATCACGACTCCATTTGGCAAAAGCTCACGGACGAACAAAAGTTCAGAATGGCATTTTCCGCGTGGGCCGCATCGCGCTGGAAAAAGTTTTTTTCGCAGGGGTATTTTCCTCATTAATGATGGGCCCCGTGAGATATAGACCACGTGGGGGCCGTTTTGATCCCAAAATATTTGCGGGGGATCATGGGTCTGGACTTTTTCAGTTCCCCCGTGGGGATGGATGTCTTCTAGGGGGTATGGAATGCTTACAGAATGAAAGGGCCCTCTGGAAGATCAATACCTGCACATTTTACAGAACGTAAAGGTACCATCCCTGAGGGAACTTTATCCCAATGGAAATAGTTTTTTCCCAAAAAGAATCCCCCATTCACTCTGGCTGTTTGCGTTGGCCTGAATAACCGGACGTTGAGGTGATTTAATGGCCTCCCTTTTCCCGTTTAAATCCGTAAGTCTTGTAAATAGGGTGATGGAAAAATTCGGATCCCCACCCGGGAACAGATTATCTGTGGGACTGATTGAAAAAGCATGGGAAGGGTTGCACCCCGGGTTTTTAGGCCTTTTAATTCTTTCGCGAATTCAATGGTATTGGAATTTGAAGGATCTGGTTCCGTTTTAAAAAGTATTGGAATCTGAAGGATATGGATTCCCTATTAAACAGTGCATTTGAAAAAACTTATAAGGAGCTCCCTGCGGAATGAAGTAAATTCGTTTTCATTTTTTAAATTACTTATTTTTAATTTTTGTAAGTTAGTAATGCAGGTAGACTTTGCCCCCCTGTAACTTTTGAAAGGTTGAAAATTTGCAATGCAGTTTTCAAAGGAAGTGCAGAAGGAAAGGGGTTTATTGATCTGATTTTTTTATATTTTATAACTTTTGGAAAAAAGAAAAAATTTGTTAAAATTTTCTGTAAATGAATTTACAGTGTCCCCCTGCGGGCCTCTTTTATTCTAAACGGTTCCCCATTCAAATCAGTTTCCTTTGAAAATGCGGAAACTGGGAAATGATTTCCGTAGAGTTTTTGAAATTTTTACTCTTGAGATGAATGAAGGGTCAGGGGGTACCCCGAGATCTTATTCTGGGGTGGTGTCCAACATGCGACGTCTTCTCCCCCTCTTTGGCCCACCGTTTTTATTCAAATTGAAAATATTTTTGCTTTCTTTAAAAAATTACTAATCAAAACTCTGTGATAAAATTTAGTGATTTAAATTTTCTCCCTTTCTCAGGCCTCAATTTGTTAGTTTAGGTGGGGTCTGTGGGACAATTACCTCTTAACTTTTCTGCTCCGGACAAACCCTTTAAATGAACTGCTTCGGAAAAGTAAATATTCCACGAAAAACAAGTTTGTTTCCCCCTAAGGGCGGATGACTATGGGTTTAGGAAACCTGAAATACTTTGCCTCCCGACAATTTTTAAAAAATGAATGACTTGCCCCTAAGGGTTTTGAAGAAATTTTTCTTGGGAAACCCAGGTGTGGTTTCAGACCCTCCAGCCGATGCCGGGCAAGGATCCCCTTTTCTTTCAAATCTTTTCGGTCTGGGGTTTACACAACCGTCGCTGGCTCATCCTGCTCATCAGCCGGGTTTAAATGTTTTGATGGCGACACTGGGGGTTTAGCCATTTTAAATTACGGGGATCTGGTTGCTTATCGCCTCTGGTTTTTTTTTAAAATAGAAAATTTTTTTTGAAGTTTCTTTGGAAAGTTGTCGAAAAAACGTTTTCCCCAAAACCCCTTTCTCAATCGGTTTTGTCAGTTTTTGGGGATTTGGGGAAATTTTTTTTTGATTTATTGTAGTTTGATTTTTTTTTAATTTTGGTTTGGCTCATTACAAAGGATTTCTAGTATATATTCAATGAAAATAATATAATTATTTATTATAGAGTAAATTTCTGGCAATTCATTCCATACATTTCTCGAATTTAATTATCTAAGGCCGGTTTCAACACTTCGATTATGTGTAACTTCGTTTATCTTTGAGTTTAATCGCGTTTAAAGTTGTCGCGAGTTTCACCACGTGATCTAAACGCGATTCGAATTAAACTCACGTGCAATATCGTAAACAGTTTAAAGATATGAAGGTTGTTCATAGTTTGTAGACACCTGGTATTTATATTATTTCAGTTATTGTTTTAAACACAGCTCTGAAATATAGAGTAGAAACGTGTACCAACCCAGAAAGATTATACATTTATAATTTTACTCTCCATTGCAGTACAGTAACCTGTATTCACAATATAGGACAGGTGGGCTACAGTGGCTACAGTGGCCTCCTCAATGTTAGGCTCATTTTCATCAGAGGCGTAGTACCTCACTGCCTTAGTGGTATCGCGGTTATGACGTGAACTCGTAAGTTCGATTCCCATTTTCCTTAATTTTTTTACTCAATATTAATTAGCAATGACTTACGTCTTAACATAATATTGTTTACATCACATTGCTATGGATTCTTTATTCTTTATTATTCATGTAGCCCTAAAGGGGCCGTTTCTCTCTTAAATAAGAAGACCAAGAGCCATCGTTCTCTATCACGTGTAATCTACGCGGAAATGAAGCCACCAACATGCAGAATATTTGAACCATGGCTCCCCATGCCATCAATCACCCTGCATCCATCACCACATTCCAGAGAGCATCTGTCGAGGATGGGCGGATCTAGCCAATTTTCTCGTCTCGGCCACATATTTTCAATTGGGTTCAGGTCAGCTCCACGAGGAGGCGAGTCAGAATCTTACTTCCTCCTGCTGTCAAGCCATTCCTGAACCAATTTACCAGTGATCGGCGAGTTGTCATGTTGAAAATACACTTCTCCATCGGATACATTCGTCGCACCGACGGGACCATAATATCTCGCAAGACATGAAGGTATTGGGTGCCATGGAGTGACCTATCATGTGGAGAACTCCAATGCCACGTGCAGAAATCCATCCCAAACACACTACTATACTCGTCAGATCGCGTACACTGATGCACATATTCCGGATAATGACGAGTCCTCGAGGTCTGTACACGCGCACTGGCCCGTCATTTGCAGAGAAAAACCGACTCGTCGGAGAAAATTACATTTCCCCAGTCACGATGAAGGTTGTCCTCGGCAAATGCCAACCTGTAGAACCTATGATCCTCGGAGACCTCTCTAACCGCTGCCCTGCGGGATCTGAGTCCCGTGTTCTAACAGTTCTCGAGCATCCAGGAAAATTGGTGGCATGTTTCACTGAACCGAACGAAGGAATGGTGTCACCTAGCCTGGTTTACCAATTCGGCGTCCTGGGCTAGTAGACCCACGCCACAGACCGGTACCAGCACGTCTTCCTACTTCCCTTTTTCTCGATACCCGCAACCACCTACGTGCAGTAACGTGAGTACCCTGCGACGCCCGGCCACCGAAGCAGAGTGTCCCATTTTCAACCAACGCTACGACTCGCTCCTCGACAGACCGATCGTAATGCGACATTGTGCAAGAATGCGGCTTGTCGCACGGCCAGTGCCGCGACGCTTCGAGAGGGGAAATGCGAGGGGCGGGTTCAGTCCTTAAGGTATGATCAAGAAATGAGAATATTTTCTTTAATTAACTATTCACTCCACGCATTTTGCGTAGTGTAAACCGATAATATACATACCCCACACACATATACATATACACACACATTACACACACACACACATATAACACACATATAATATATATATATATATATATATATATACCACACACTGTGACGTTCGTGGCCTGTCAAGCTTACAGCACTCTACATCTTCGACGGTGACGGGTGATTAATAACATCGGAAGTGCAGCACGCAGAGAAAGGCGCGACCTGTCGGTGGCGGCCAGAAGCAGCGGCGGGGTAATTTCGACGGAGGGCGGCGCGCATAGGGGTTTCTATGACGTCAGGGCCGCATTTATACGGCGGTGCGGCGAAAAGCTGAGGTCTTCTCAGTTAATCCGGCGACACGGGCAAAGCACTAGTTCCCATGAGTCTGGTAGTGTGGCGAACGCTAAGTTCTCTACAATTTGGTAGTGAAAGTGAATAATTGAGTGGGGGAGCGTGGAGGATTAGTTGGTACAGGAATGTGATTGCAATACGAACATATTAGTAATCCGCTGCAAGCTCGTTAGAAGAAAGCGGTCAGAGCAAGTAAGAACAGTAAACGTTTTTTCAAAGTGCTCATTTCGTGCAGAGGACGTTTTGAAAATCCAGTGGAGACTGCGTGTATAAGCGCTGCAGCCACCCGAAATGCAGCTGCGACGCAGTGTCATAAAGAAAAGACCCGATTTTGCGACGCGCCAGGGACTTGGGCGTGGGCATGCACGTTCGTGGCGAGGAGGGAAAAAAAAGAAGAGAGGAGCCGGGAGCGGATGAAGCGTACGAGAGAAGGCCTGATTTGACCGATCGCGTGACGGACGGGCGAAGCGAACGAGAGAAGGATCGGTTTCACCGAACGCGTGACGGACGGGTGAAGCGTACGAGAAGCTGGGTGACGTCGCTGACACCGGGCAGCGGGAGTGCCAAGGTAGCCTTCGAGCGAACGGGAAAGCGCCGTAAAGGTAACCGAACTTGGACTTTTCGTGCGAAGATTGGTGCGGACCAGAAAGTGGATAAGCAGCAAATTTGCGTGGTAGTTCATGTAGAAACTCCTAAATTCAGTATAGAAAGACTGTCACCTTTTAAAAAAAATTCGTGGAGGTTTAAATTCTGCAAAGTATGCCTTGTTTGATTTTGCCAAGGCCAAACCTTGTACAATTTTACGGTAATGTTATGTAACTAACTGGCTTCATTCTGTGTTATTGGGAAAGATTAAGTTGTTCCCCTATTTGATGAATCTGTATATTCTTTTATGGTTTAAATTCTGCTAAAAGTATGCCTTGTTTGATTTTGCAAAGCAAAACATTGTACAATTTTACGGTAATGTTATTAACTAACTGGCTTCATTCTGTTATTGGGGAAAGGTTGAGTTGTTCCCCTATTTGATGAACGTGTATATTTTTGTGATTTAAATTGTACATTATAGTAGATTTCCCTGTTACTTTGTCACATCACTTTCTCATACCCAAAAGATTCTGCCCCGAGATATTTAAGCTCGAAAAAGCAGTCTATCAGGAGTTTCCACTAGTGGAGGGGTTACAATACATATACACATACATATACCCATACATACATATACACATACATATACACATACACATACATATACACATACACATACATATACACATACACATACATATCACATACATATACACATACACATACATATACACATACACATAAAATACATACATATACACATACATACATATAAAATACATACATATACACATACATACATATACATACATACTACTTAACCGCTCAGACGTTTACATCACGAAAATATAAATTTATTTTCGTTTAATACATCTATCGGTACCAAATAGACCGGGAAGTTATCAGGTAATCCGACAGATTACACCGATGATGGAAGAAAATTCTTCCAACACGCCGATTCTCAAGTAGTTCACGAGACAGCTACAGTAGCGTTTCGTAAAAAATTTCCCAAAGCGCAGATGACGAAATATTCAGTCATAGGAACGGCCGAAGGACCAATGAATTTAGTAGGCAAGATTTACTGAATTTTAACCTACTCAAGGAGATTCGGACATTTTCTTTCGTGAATGAAGAGCGACTGAAACGGTACCCCAGAGAAATGGTTAAGCAACGGATCACGCTACTCTAGGAAATACCGACTACTGAATTTTTTTAGAATAAGGTAATCTATTTGATTATTATAATAACTTGTTAAAGAATAAACTAATATATTATGCATAAGGTATGAGTATAATTGAATGGAGAACAATTAATAAACGAATAATAAGATTTATACTGCGTCAGGAACCAGCAGTCAAACGCGTATAAACTTGAATGAGTAATTTATAGTATGGAAAAAAGTTATGAATAAATTTTATTTCAGCTTTTAAAACTATCGCTGGATTTATTGAAACCGGGGTTGACCACGCTGCATTCGGCGTACATAGCAACGTCTACTGAAGAAAGGAAAGGAGTGAAAGCGTCGCAAACCCCCCGATTTTATATTGGACGTAATTGAAGGGCCATAGGCAATTTTTTCGTAGCCCTTCAACCTTCGGACGACCTCGAGAAAACTTCGAGCCGTCGCACGCACGATTCCTGTAGTTTATCTGATTCAATCCAGATTATAAATTGAGGTGCTAGATTGCCAGAACTTTTACGACTATGCTGTTCCGGGGGTTAGTGCCTGTAATCATATACAATTTCCGTAAAGAAAATTTAAATTGTGTCCCAATGTCAGCTAAAGTTATAGATTCGTTACTGAATTAGAAAACATGAAAAGGACTATTGTAAATTTAAGATATAATATTTCTGTGTTTGATTGTGTTTAACAGTGTTTCATGTTAAGTGATTGTTCATATAATGTTGCATTGAAATAACGGAGGAGATTCTTGTTCCCGGGAAAAAAGTATGCACTTGAGTAACGAGTTACCAGTATGGTAACAACAAAGTACTCGATTATAAATTTTAATTTTTTGTATACTGAGAGATCTCAGTGAATCAAACAAATCTAACTTTAGGTGATCATCAACTAAACTAAATATCGTGTAGCTGGAGAAGTTACAAATTATTTTGTTTTGAACAAACCAAACTGTTTTGTTTCGTTAAAACGTTGGAATATTTCCCGAGTGTAATAGGTTTCTTTGTATAGTGTAATATTATGTGTATGTACTCTTATGTGTTTTCTAGCAAAAATTTGTAGATATTCGTATGTAAAGAGGTTATCACTGGACTTTTTTTTTTTCTCTGTGAATTTGTGCTAATTTGTGCTAGTATTCAACGAAAACCTCAAAGGGTTTTAAATTATAATTCAGCAAAGGTTTTCGTGACATTTTGTTCACCAGTTTTGTTTCAAATCTGATTATAGCAAAGGTACTCTCCCGACAAATTAGGTACAGTGTAATAATTCTTTTAAATGAATATATTTATCCTGTTATTGTTTTAAAACATACGACCATGATCTTATTGAAATCCCAGTGCATATGTCAGGACCCTATCCCCCAGGAAGGAAGTCAGCTGTGAACTTTCTTCATGTGAAAGTTGACTTATGATCCCAATTTAGTCACGACAAAGGTAATTGGGATTATTACTCAAGGTCACCTATCTCCTCCCAAAATCGAGGTAATTCTATCTGAGGAGGGCGGACGGCGTTTTACGACGAATCCAATCCAGTGGTTGGTGACTGTTAGTTTGCTCACCATCCCGCCCTACCGACAGGGGGGATGTTCGCTCCTATTGAAAAAAAGGAGGTGACAATCATATACACATATATACATATTGAGACGAGCTCGAATATACGCCCCGGTAACGGACGGACCATATATAAAAATTCCCAAAATACCGTCTTCGGCAGTTCGCTAATTTGAACGGGGCGCAGAACCCCGTCACTGTCTGACGTCGGCCGCGGCCCGTCAGGGAAAGGGTTGTCCACGAATAAGAAATTCGAAAGATAAAACGGGGGAAAGAGATCTCGTGATTGGCCGGTATCCGAAAACAGGAAGCCAACGGCAAAATTTTTTCCTTAAATTGAAGGGTTTAGAAAAATCTCGGAGGACGGTCGCTTTGGGGGCGCGTCTCACAAATCAC
>CAXIVR010001685.1:0-13384 GCA_964035755.1 Teleogryllus oceanicus
ATGCGTAATAAAATGTTGTATTGCTTGCATTTCCTTAATAAAGGCGTAATAATGTCAAAATACAAGTTTTTAAATACGTGAACATGAATTTCAATTTGCTTGATAGGATGTCTATATTATGTAAATGTATTATATTGTGTGTTTCCCGAAAATGATTATGTAATAATTAGTGTTCCTTGCTTTAGAACCATTAGCATTTTAAAATAGTTTGTAAGAAACAAAACTTTCAATACTATTAATTTAATCTGCCACAAATTTCTCAGAATATTAGATACCATAAATTAGAGTTAATTTTCATGGTAAAGAACTCGATAAAAATGTCACAGACCCATCCCGTGACCCGCTGCCCTTGGTTCGTCAGCGTCCACGGGGTTCAGGCCAACGTCCAGTGCAATTGGCGGAGTGATCCTCGCGCCCGCGCGCACCAATCCGTTTCGTTTCTGTACCCTCTCCTGTTACCTCCTCTTACTTCCTTTCACCCCTCCCTCTCCTGTTACCCCCTGCTCACGTTAGCGAGGCAGCGTCACTGACCTCAGAAGTTGCTCCGCCCCTTTGAGATAACTAGGAGGAAAATCTTCGAGGGGAGGAAGGGGACGTGTCTGAAACTTGGAGCAAAGCCAATGATAAGAGCGGATACGCCTCGACGCCAGGATTGGTCAAGTGTCCAGCGATGGTTGTCAAGCTGTGGAAAAGCCAGATTTGGCCCACAGGGCATCGCCCATATTCTGTGAGAGTGGGTATACATTGACAATCGTTCTGAAAACTAAAATGCAGGGATTCTGGCCACACCACGTGTTAGAGGATTTTTTCTCTTAATTGAACAACTGGTTTTATCCACAATATTGTTATCAGGGCCAGGCAATGATTTTTTTTTACCCGAAAAGGTGCCGTTTTATAGCACATTACTTAACTTTCTCTATACTACGTATATATGTACGTATACGAGAAAGTAAAACTAAATGTTTTGTGATCAGCAAAATGTCATGGAAATGTATTGCGTGTTTGTGTTATTTTGAAGGGAAAGGATTAGGAAATAAAGCGTGCTGTTTGTAAGGGTTTGGCTCCGGCATTTACCTGGTGTAATTCGGTGAAACCATGGTAAACTTCCAACCACAGCAGACGGCTGATTGAATTCTCAAGATAATAGCTGAATTCGTCTTAGTATAGTGTCTCTTACAGTCCACCTAAGGATGAAAACCCAGCACTGTCAGGACTTGATACCTAGGACCTCTCGGTCAGGGATACTGCAATGGCAACTATATCCCGGTTGTGTTTTTGAGTTATACCAATTTTCCTGCAGGGTTGTATGAAGTAAAGTTGACAGCAATGGCGAAACATGTTCAAATATATTTTTGTTGCGGCCCATGGAACTAGATGTTTAAATTGTTTGTTAATGTTCTTAATAAACTTTCTGTTCATATGTATTTAAATCACACATTTGTTGACGCAAGGGTAAAACACGTTTAAAACTCATTTTTGTTAAATTTAAATCAATTTTTGTAAATATGTTTAAATCAATCCTTGTTGATGTAATGTTAAACTATACATTAATTTTTTGCTAATGTAACTGAGGTTAATAATGACCAAGAAGTTCTAATGCCACATAAAATAATTAATTAAAAAAACCTTCCAGCGAGCTAATGCTCTTAAACAGAGACCCGTATTCATTTCACGAGCGTCTTTTGCGCCGAGACTTTGGCCGCGTGGCCCGCTGCGCGCGCTCGCTGGCTGGCAGCTCAATGGGCGAGGGCGTTGACTGGCTGCGCTTCGGGCACCTCGCGCTGCGAGGCGTACGGCGCCCCGCTTCTTATGCCAGGCAAGGAGAGCGTCGCGTCATTGAAAGTGTGCTAAAAATGCGAGTAACGTCCTACCACGCAACACAGGGCTTCTCTCTTCTGAATGTAAAGAGAGTGAATGTCTGATGAGAAGACGATCGGTTTCTCATCTTTAGCAAAAGAGAACTGATGCTCTTAATGTTTCTTTTAATTGCTAATGAAATTTAATTTTGTTTCTGACTTTGCTTGTATGTCCGTCCTAACACAGAAATCCTTGGAATATATTTACGTAATACGTTGTATCACAAATTCTCTCACGGAATATTATGTTAATTTGGGAAAATTATTACGTTAATTTAGAGTATTTATGAAGTTAATTTTTTCCAGTTATTATTTACCTAATCGACAACATTTCACATAGAAACACGGTCTTATTCATACATTTTTAATGCTCAAGAATTCAGTACTAGCAAAATAATTGGCGGTGACCAGACTTTCTTCATATCCAATCCTTGTGAAAGAGGAAAAGAAATAATTTGATATGAATCACGGTGTTCAAATTTATTATTTTTAAAATAATTGGTTCTAAGTTTAATAAACTTCTATAATTTTCTCTCATTTTATTTTACAGTACACTGCTATTAGACTTTGATCTGCGCTGGTTTCCGCAGGGTCTCACAGTGTTTTATAAAAAAAATCAATGAAAATATCCATGCTTTTTGTAAAATGTATTTCTACAATTACATTTTTTCAAGTAAATATTCAACGTTCCATTAAAGTACGAATCAATTTTTTTACATAAATAAAAATATTATCCCTACCATTCGTTTAAAAAAGTATCAGCAAACGTTAAACCTTGCACAAAAAACGCAAACCCTAAAATTTGAATTGATTCAAAATATTTTAACGTAATTAATACTATCACCTTAATTAGCCTAATTAATATAAACCTAATTAATATGTTAACTTCAACAAACAGCTCGGTCGAGCTTGGAGTCGCTTCTGCTTATGATGAGAGTCGCACATATTGAACAAATACAATATATCAATGATACATGCACTGCACTTTGACTATGACTCCACCTACGGTGTATTACTAAAACTAATTAACTAATAAACTATTTAATTAATTTTTCTTGTTAACAACTCGAAAAAAACAGTTGGCGTTACAAAATGTTCATTTAATGGTTTGAGGATTAGAGTTTAAAAATCTTAGTATCTTATTACCTGATCTTACGCACGGCTACTGGCCTCTAGCGGAATATACGTATTATGAACCAATCTCTCTTAGCGACAGGCGAAACATAACGACCGTGATGCATGCACTGGCATATAACTTAAAATATTTATTTTCCGAATTTGTGTTGTATTAAGATATACCAGGTTTCGCAAGGACACTGTGATAATCCTAAAGAAGAACCTGTAAAAAGTTCCTATGTATGCACACACTACTTTTTGTGGTGTGGATGTCGTATCCATTACGTATTGCGTATTACGGATTACGTATCCCTAAATTCACTTTTATTAATATAGATTAAGGATAGCAATATTCTTAATGATTAAAAATTCTATCTAATATTTTTATTCACAAAATATAAAGAATGTTACTCTTCGATAATAATTTTTTTTTAAGAAATGTGATTGTTATCTGCTGTGAAATAATCTACTTTTTTCTGGATTAAAAAAATAAACTCCATAGGACTTACAATCATTATTCGGACGGGACAAATGGGATACCCGTACCATTACAGCCAACTCGGCGAAAGAATTTAAACTTGCTCCAGCAAAAAATGAGACTGTCGTGGATCTCTATCTCACTGATTATCTTAATACAAAAATCATCCAATAAAGCAGTCGCAGAAACTATTGACCACTATATGTCATTGCTCCTAAAATATAATTAATTTTTTAATTCAATATAATTTAAGCTTCGAACAGATATTTTTTTATGTTGGCAAACATAAAAGTATAAATAAACATAAAACGTTCTTATAGGTATTTATAAGCCTGTAACAGCAGTTTATTGACATCAATAACGAAACACTTGCAATGGCCAAGCTGTCTCTGTGTATATATTATTCGCCTGCTAATAGACACTCGATTCTTGCCAGCGGACGCACCGCGTTCAACCTCGGCTAGTCTCATATTCTAAACGCCCCCGCGCGCTTGAAAAGAATTCTGCAGGGTGCGGCTATGACGAAGAACTTATCGCGATAGCCACGTCAATATTTACTGGGTATGCACCTCGAAGCCATTACTGTACGTCATGTAATTCCAATAAATTCTTGCGCCGAGAAGTACACATTATTCAGCCTTCGCTCAATAATTGCGTGGCGATACGGGACTTATAGAAGCGATCGGGTGGGTTAGAAATCGGAGCCGTCGGCGCCCAATGGGTCGCGAGAGGGCGGGCGGGGGGAAGCGGGGTGGAAGAAGGGGGCGGGGATTGTGAGAGGGGGGAGAAGGGGGTTGCGAACTCGTGGCCGGCCCCCGCTTGGGGCATCGCTTTATTCCCAAGTATGTAATTAGTTCCCTGGGGCTCCTTGCACACTCTACTTAACTCTCGTAAATTATCGAAATTCGGCGGCCGATAAAGGGCCTGTGCGCGCTATTAGCTCGGAGGCAGTCGCTGTAGCCGGCCGACCGCCGGCAGGTGGACGCGGGCGATGGAAGGGTTGCGAGTGGTTGAAGTGACCGATAAGGGTGGGAGCGGTTCAACTTAATATGAGTTTGGAGACTTTTATTTAACACCAGATTATTTATTTTATTTAAATCTGTAAATTTACAATCTGTTCAAGACAAGAACAATAAGTAAATACGCTGTTAGAAATTACAAACTTGCATGGAAAGGTCACCCACTGGTGATCTTCATTTATCATATTACATCAACAAGCACATGTTGACAAAACAATTGGTGTTGATTTTATTACAGTATTATCACTATTGCCATTTTAAAATCTTTTGGCAAATCAATGGTTTGAACTTCTTCAGTCTTTTGACTTCTTAACTATTGTCCAGTAAGTTTATGGCTAGTACATTATTATGGTTTTCTAGTTTGCTGACATAAAACCAAAAAATTGAATTAGTTAGCGGTTGATCTTTTGCATGTTAATTTTTTTTCGATAATTTTTAATTGCGATTCTTGTTTCGGCGGAAAGAAAGTTTTGTTGGTGCTTTTGTCCAACATAAAATTGTTTTAGTTAGCGGTGGATCTTTTTTCAACCCCAGAGAAAGGTTGTAAAACCTGGGTAATTTTAACGTTACTACTTTTCTCAGAGCCAAGTGTTTTCAAGTCTCATTCCGTAACCAAATAAAACATTTTTTACCGAAAAAAATCTTCAGTACCAGTAAAATATTCAGTACTATTATTCAGCAATGATAGTTTGACAAAATCAAGTAGATTCTACAAAATAACAGTTTCTTATGACTGATTCAAAATAAAATCTACAATACCGTTAATATTTATTGAAAAGAAATATTTATTAAAAATAAATATAACTTCTAAAAGTTAATTTTAATGCCTTACATTTAGGTTTAGAATTTTTTAAAACAGTGGAATCGTTTGTTGACTAATTCCGCATTTTGGATGTATTTACTCCTTTCTTCCATACCAAATACCAATCATAACATCCTTTACAATAATGATTAGTTTTTGGTATTAACAACTTTAATTTATGAACACGTTTTTAAGTTCAAAATAAAATAATCTAATTTTACATTCTTTGTCATAGTTTTACGTTCGTTCAAACAATATTATTTTTCAAATACAGTAACAATACTTTTTTTTTCAACTCATCCGATATTGTTTGAGATTGACTCCGCATGAGCACTGCGATTAGAGAGAGCATAGACAAAGGCAGTGAAATGGAGATGGCATCGATGAAGGAGAAATGAGGGCCGTTGCGATGTGATGGGTGAAGTAGTGCGGCAAGAAGTTTGGGAACAGTGAAGCTCGCACTGCAGAAGTGGCGAGGGCGACTTCAGGGGCTTGGTGTGGCAAAGTTGTCAAGGACGACGAACACGGGAGGAGACGTGGGAGCAAGCAGGATGACGGTGGCAGTTGGGCCAGTTACAGTATTTGCGATGGGGGAAGCAGCCTTGGGGGAGAGAGAGAGGAAGGGGACGGAGATGCCGAGATGATAAGGAAGATGCCTATTGCAGAAGTTGGGGAAGTGCGGTCTGTGAGTGGTGACGTGGCAGGGGTGTCGTGACGCATGCGATCCGAGACGACTGAAGAGTAAACGAGGCACAGTAATACCTGAATTGCATTTTGTAGATTTTATTAACATGTCAAACACATTGGGAAAATCCATTCTATTCTCTTCTAGATCAACAAAACATTAAAATTAAACCAAACCTGTTACACTTAGAATTATACTGGTATCTTGAATATTTATTGGTTTAACATGAGACAGTATTTTTTTTAATTATTTCACTTCTGAAACATTCCTTCTACAGCTCTTATCATCACAATTGAAAATGCAAATTATTTATTTCACTTCAGAAACATTCTTTCTACACCTCTAATTATCACAATTGAAAATGCAAATTCAGTTCTTTGTTTTGAATAAAGTGGGGTTCGGTACTAGAGAGACTTTTTACATGATCGTGTTTTCCAACGCTAAAATTAGCGACAAAAAATTGAGAAAAGAGAATAAGAATTGAGAATGTGATCTTACTGCAAACTTTAACTCAGTGACCCGCCTACTACAATTACGTCATTCACGTTTGTATTCCAACACGAAAACCATTGGAATTTCTATAACATTTTCTAGTAAGACTCTGTAAAATGTATACACACATACATATTCACACGTTACTTACGGAGGCGGTTCTCGCGGCTAGCGAGAGAAAACTAAAGAGTTGAAAAAGAATGAATATTTATGGGAGGACGGTCATGTTGAGCGTCTGGACTCGCTGTAAGCGAATTTAACGGCGTGAGGGCAAGAAAGGCTGGCATTGGGCGGAGAGGAGGCGGCGTAGGTTGCGGCAGCGGAGAAGGCGGCGCTGAGGGAAATACGCTGGACACTAGTCGTTGAAACAGCCGCAGAAACACGAAAACGAACTGCTTGGTTTTGCATCTGCTTCAACGAACGTGGCCGGCTTAGTTGGCTCAGAGCATCAATTGATGTCACTGCAGTGCCTCTGACCTGAAGGTTCTAGGGTTCGAATCTCAAAGGAGGCAGGATTTTCGATTTTTGTTGGTTGGTTGGTTGATTAGTGATTTCGGGCGCGTCAACAACTTTGATCATTAGTCCTATAAGTGCAATGCATGTTTTTTCCTCAGGATATGGCGGTGATCTTCCCCTGCCGGATGACGAGATCCGGCGCCGACCTATCGTCAACTAGCGGGGTTTCCCCATAACCAGGACTCTCCCACCAGCGGGCACCGCCTTGTAGGGACAAGCTCTAAGCTCCAGACCGGTCTCCCGGAATATGCGGTAGTGTAGTATATGTTAGTGTGTGTGTGTGTATGTAAGGAGGATAGAACAAGGAAGAGGAAGGAAAGATAGCACGCTGTCCGTGGCTCATTTGTTACTGAAAGCAGTGCCTCCGACCTAAATGTTCCTGGGTGCGAATCTCAAAGGAGGGGTTGGAAACCACGGAAAACTACAGATCAGAACAGCCGATCGCTAGAATTCTCCTCCAGACAGCGACTGAATTCGACCTAGCTGAAAGCAGTGCCTCCGACCTAAATGTTCCTGGGTGCGAATCTCAAAGGAGGCAGGATTTTCTAGACTAGCCTGTCGAATTCAGCCGATGTCTGGAGGAGCATTTTAGCGACCAGTTACTCTCATCGGTATTTTTCCCTGGTTTTTGCAATTAAAACCAGGCGAATATCCCAGCAGTACCCTAACAAACGGGCCACAGACCGCGCGCGATTCTTCCTTTCACTTCTTTCTTCTATCCTCAACCCTTACACACTTTCACTTACATGCACTACACTATTACACATACTGGGAGAGCAGTCACGCGGTTAGAATTTGTCCCAGCTGGGGCGGTGCCTTGCTGGGGATATACCTGGCAGTGGAAAACCCCACTAGCCGACGGGTAGGTCGGCGCCGGATCTCGCCATCCAGCGGGATGAGATCTCTGTCACCTTCCGCTATAAACTCATTCTCTACACTTACGGGTCTAATAATCTTAGGTGATTATTGGAGGTAACGGTGAGAGACTCTAGAAGAGGTATACAAATATTTTAAAAACACTACAAAGTGATCAAAAGTGTACCGAACTGTATTTTTAATTGCACTAGACATCATTTCAAAGAGAATATAGCCAACAAATGCAAGAGTTATCTAGGAAATCTCGAGGAACAAAGGAATAGAGAATCTTGCGAATAATGTGTCTGATTGATAACATCTTGTTCTCAGCCACGACAACGCTGATCGTAGTCGCCAGCGTTCTCAAAAAGAAGCTGTGTTGCTCCATAAAGTAAATTTACACTATGAAATCTCAATGCCACCGAGGAATGCCTTTGCAATAGGGGTGGAGAAATAATGCTAACACTAAATGTGTATAATTCAATTGCTTTAAATCTCAAGACACTGTTCTTGGCTTTTTAAAATAAAATTCTGAAATATATTAAAAATAATATAATTATACGAAGTTCTTCGTAAGAAGAGAAAGTTATGTAATCGTGTGCCGGAAAAAGTTGTTTTTTTCATTAATTTAGTGTGAATTAATCATTCGTATTTGTTAATTAATTCGTTAATTAATATTCCTATTAGCGTGCTGAAACATCTCGTTTGATAGTGAGAAAATTGCCTCCACATACACAAAATTATGTAATAAAATTGGATTCAACAACAGTAAATAAATGTCCCATATTTTCAACTGAATGTTTAAATTCGCCCGCTTGTATTATTAACAGCCCAGGTATATCGCCTTTCAATTTTTCTACAGTCGAATCTGAAGAAAGCCTTGAAGGGTGTGTACATGCGATAATTTTAAATTCCATATCATAAGAATTCATGAACAGATTTTGGAGTGAAGGTATATATATGAAAAAATTAAAAATTCATTCTTGACTGGCGAAATTACCATTAAAATAAACACAAAAATATTTTAAATTTTGTCTGCCTTACCTAGTTTGAAGTTTTAGATTTTACGACTTATCGATGTATCGATACACCAACAAGAAATAGCCATCTTTAATGCTGAAATTCAAGTCTGAGAAAGAGAGGACTCCCTTGTCGCGGCTGTCAGCGAACGTACAAATTTGGGCAGTCGCTGGTGGGCCGAGCCGCGGCGGGCCGATCTGGACTGAGAACCAGGTGCAGGGCTGTCGGGATAGGAGTTCGGTTCCGCTCGTTACTTAAAACCGTGAATTATTGTCCGATCGCCGACTCGATTAGCATAACCGCGCTTGACGAGGCGCCCAGGCGGGGCGAGGGGCCGGGGGGGGGAGTGGAAGGGGGGGGCACGAGGAGTGGACCACCCTGGCCGCCGGCCGCCGACAGGTGAAGGGAGCCCGCGCAGCACGCGACCAGCACACTCTGGGTTTTCTCCTTCTTACTTCTCGTTCACGTCTTCTACTTCTTCGTCTTCTTCTTCCTCTTGGTCTGTTTCTTCCTCTTTGTCTGCTTCTTCTTCCTCTTTTTACTTTTGCTTATTTCTTTTCTCTCTTTTCTTCTTCATCTTTTTTTTTTATTCTCACTTCTCTTCACCTTTCTACTCTAATTCTATTTCTGCTTAGCATATTTTCTCGTCTTACTGTATTATTCTTTTTCTAACTCTTGTTCTTTCTCTGAAACTAGAACCTCCGTGGTTTTTGTTGTGAATACCTTGGATTATTACATTTCTTTTGTGAAGCTGATAGAAGTTTTGTGATCCATAAGGTCATAGCATTCCAAAACCTCAGTAATCGTACAGAATAGAACATGAAACTCAGTGACTCAGTAAATTATAAAATAAATAAATTATGTCAGAAGTAATTCCGTTTCCAAAGAAAAAAGTTAGTATTCTACCTCCCTTCTATGGGCCGCGCACGATTTTTTGTTCCCCAACCTTGTTTCCCCTCTCCTCTCAAACGTCCTTATTCTTACATGCACTACATTATTGGGACGGAATGTTAGAGCTTATCCCGGAGAGGGTGGTGCCCCGCTGGCGGAGGTATCTGGAGAGAATCCCTGTCAGCCGAATTCCCGTCGCGTAGGTTGGCGCCGGACTTCATATTCTAGAGTGGAAGAACATCACCAACCTCGCGGACATAACAAGCACCACATTTTCAGGACTTACCATCTTAGCAGTTGTCACGCCCGGAAATTCAAAAAAATCAATCAACTGTACTTGTTATGCTAGATGTGCATTAGATACAAAACGTTGAAGTTGTTAATAAACAAGTACTCAAATATGGTAGATAGATCTTCTTTGAATTATATTCTTTATTTACTTCGTATACAAAATTATTGTCACCAAACGTAGCGTATTTTCCAGTTACATATGAATTAGTATTTTTATGGTTATTTTAATATTTCAAGAATTAACTCTAAAACAATCGATATCAAGCAATTTATCAGAGGAACATGTGGGTTAATATTCATATACGTTCATTATTCCTCTCGTAAATTCAAATTTCCAGAAAAATTGCTGCAAATGAAATTAACTCTCGGCACAATGCGATCTAAACAAGCAGGTAATAGAGTAGTTCGAGCGATTTGCGATTTAATGCCACAACAGGAGGATATTAATTTTCCGGGAACACTATTTGCATGCAAATTATATCAAATTATGACTCCGAATAAATTATGTCTAACGCAGCAAACCTAAAATTGAAAAGGTAATGAAATGCTTTTTCGGGACAAAATTAAATGAGAAGATCAAATTGTTGGACTCCCCAGTGTGTTCACATTTTGCACATCGCTATCCTTTCTATGTAAATAATAAATATTTGAGAAGAATATTAATAAATTTCATCGCACAGAAAATATACAATTGTGTTGCATAATAATAATAATAATAATAATAGATAGAAATATTAAATTTAGACATTTATATAACACCATTTGCTGAAATTGCGACTATAAAATCTCTTTGTAATGTCGCAATTTGTTAGGTTTAGTTGTCAGTCTAATTCTAAGTATTCCAACAGTATTTTTGACAATATTATTTAAGGGGACGAAGATTTGATTTACTCTACGTTTTCAATCCAGTAGTCCGTGTGAAATCCAGTGGTGCGCCAGCAGGGAAGGTTAATAAAAAAACATGTTACTAATTACATCAATGTGATAATATGCTTTGAGCTTTGCATCCTTTTAATTTTTTTTTCTCATTTCTTGTTAAACCGTAATTTGTGAAATAGTGCACATGTTTTTGGTCTATGGTTTATTTTTCTTAAGAGTGGTCCTTAATATTTTTTCTGGAAACCATACACTATTTAAATGGATTGTGACGTTTTAAATAGAAATTTCATTCCGGATAAACGTACATTCTTCATTTAAAATATGAGTGTGGTCATGAGGGCGCATCATAGAAGAGTAAGTTCAAGATGCCTGAATTTCCTTGCTAATCAGTTAACGCAAAAATTCCATAACAAGGAGAGTGTGGTTTAGACAAGTTTATATTATTAATTAGAACAGCACAAAGAGAGCGGATATCTGACTATGAATATGTATTATGTATTACAATACCTAACATTAAAAGGTTTTACATTAAATAAAATTTTTTTTTCTAATTTTAGGTATCATTTCTCACTCTGCATACTATCTCAAGAAAGATAGAACGAGAGAGAATTATTGACCGAGAATGATTCAATTTACCATTGCTTTTCGTATTACTGTTGTATATCAGGAACAGACAAAAATTAATTTTATTAATAACAGAAAAAAATACTTTTTCAATTCTCTAGAATTAAGTCAATATTTATTAAGTAGATTATTTTTTTATTTATTAGGTACTTACTTACCCCAATATTTTTACTTTCTTATTAATAGCATATTAAAATAAAATAGAAAACTGTTTTACGGGCGGAAGTAAATTAATATTAAAACACAATTGCTCAACTTACTCTTCGTTTGAATTTCACGTTTAACCTAAATATTCGTATGACAATCAACAATCTGAAAATCAAGCAATTACATTAATTGAGTGAGAAATATTAATTCATCAAATTTGTTTCCCTAAAGCGTTATCGATTTGGTTTCCTGTGGTGCAAGAATTTTCCTCAAAGATGGTCGTGTCCCCGGAGCAATACACGTACACAACCGTTGGCCAAGATGGCCGACCTTCCTGTGAAACTTCGCGAACTTGCTACGATTTTGGCAGCAACAAGATTATCGGGCCTCGCCCCGTACAGGATAGAGCGACCATTTCGCATAGTCTACAGCGTCCCTTGGGCGGTGCACAACGTTTTGATTCTTCTCATGCAACCAGCGTTTGGGACTTTGCTGTGCGTCTTCAGCAATTCTGTTCGCGAGTCCTGGAACCTCGGTGATATTCTGGCATTACTAAACGTGATATCTATAATTAATACTTCATATTTTCCTGTTCATTGCGTGATAAAGGCATGTCGAGACCGTTCTTCGGAGTTAAATGATTTATTTCATTACTTAACTAAACTTGACAGAGTTTTAAATATTTCTCTCCCACTAATTGCAAGGAGGTCAGTAGCATTAACTGTCATGTCTGCATTCTTATGTTATTGTATTTTTATGGCTATCCTCCACGACGATCCATCAAAAACTAATTCTCTCAGTACAACTGTGATTATAATGTATGAAATAACGTTTCATTGGATGACGTTTTTAATTGTATATTCATTCTTTACATTTGTTACAATTGTAAAGAGATATTTTGAATGCCTAAATGCTAAAATTTGGGATTTGACGAAACATTTTCAAAAAAATACAGGAACATTTATGGAATCAAATGGAAAATTCATATTTGTCAACAATTAGAAATGCCTTACGCGCACCGTAGATATGCACTAGAAAGTTCTACAAAGAATGGTCCACTACAAATAAATGAAATAATCTATAAAATGAGAGAAGCCCACTTTCTTACTCTGGAAATCCTTCGCATCTTAGACAGATTTTTCGGCAGTCTGCTGTTCTTCGTGTACTTGTACGTGTTGTCAGACATAGTGACCAACCTTTACACTTTGGCCACCAGCACCAGACTTTCCGATGGCCAGACGCTGCACATCCTCGTGCAGGTGGCGAAAAACGTCGCGCTGGGAGCGGCGGCGGCGGTAGCGGCGGGGGCGGCGGCGGCGGAGGGCGGCGGGGAGCCCGCTGCGCGCGCAGTCACCGCCCTGCTCTTGGCTGCGCGCGGCCTCCGCTGCGCCGCGCAGAAGGAAGCGCGTCTGCTGCTCCTGCAGGTGCGCCCCGCCTTAGTTGGATCAGGGCGTCACTGCAATGCCCCTGACCAGGAAGTCTTAAGATTCCAGTCCCGACAGTGGCAAGATTTTCGACACGTACCTGCACTACACTACCACACATGCTGGGAGGCCGGTCGGGAGCTTAGAGCTTGTCCCGGCTGTGCTCCGCTGGTAGGAGATACCTGGTTGGGAAATCCTCGCACGCCGACTGTTATCTCGCCATCCAGTGGGGGAAGATCACACTAGTGGCACAACAAAATCGAATTAACCCTGTCGGTGAACTCGAGCG